>BQNB010006236.1:0-98411 GCA_026074375.1 Tanacetum coccineum | reverse complement strand
AGGGACGATACTTGCAATAAAGTTTCCTCACAGGGACGATTCTTGCACATTCGGAATGTTTGAGACGAAACATGCAATTTGATGAAACTTTAGGGACGATTTATGAAATTTACTCTATATATTCTCTCGTATGCTTAAAATATTATTCGACACAGATCCTACAAATCACGCCTAAACCCTAATCGATCCTAAAACCTACATCTTCCAAAAAAAACTGTCGTTTCTTATTGTACGTACGAGCAATAAAATTGGGGCAAAAGAAAACCCTAACATCAACGGAGTATATTAAATTGAACGAATCAACCATGGAGGCCGAGGTTCATCATCTTCTATATCTATATATTTTAATTATAATTATTGTATATATTTTCTAAATGAATGAATCGTGGTTTATTTAATTTGAATTGCAGGCTACAATGATCTGTGTGGATAATAGTAGATGTATGATAAAACCTTTGTTTCAGGAACAAGCTGACGCTATTAAATACTATTGTACCAAAAAATTAAATGTAATTTCATTTTTATTTATTTATAATAATTTTCTTTTTGGTTGTTGTTTTTTTGTTTGTTTGTTACATTAGGCTAATCCAATGAATGTTGTGGGCATAGCTTCAATGGCTGACCGTTATCTAAGCATCGCAACTTATCCTACCAGAGATTTGAAAACCATCATGATTGGCGTTTGTAGTTAAGTAGCTTCTTCAATTCATTCATTATTAGTGGCTATTATATGTAGTATAATAATAATAATTATTTAGTATTAATTATTATATCAGGTCTGCCAAGAGGCGGTAAGTTGCTGTTAGCAGATGCCGTCATTGATGCTAAAAGAGTTTGGTGTACTGACTTAAACAAAGATCTCCAAAAAAGGATTGTTGTGTTTGCTGGAGGGTATGTCTGTCTCTTTGTTATCCATATATATATAGTGGCGTGGCGTAGCTGAGTTACTCTGTGCAAAAGTTTATATGATACCTATACATCACTTGAAGATGAGTTTAACAAATATTTAGAACATAATTTTATATATTTTTTTATGTTCGAAAGTAAATTTTGAGGCCTCAAAATATATAGAGATTCATATTTTGAGGCCCCAAAAATCATGAGGCCTTGTGCCAAAATAATTGATCATTTTTATTTTTTTTGCTTTCAGATATCTAAAAGATGACACAGTTACTGCCAAGCGTCTTGGACTATGGTTGAAAAAATGGGACATAGCTTTTGATGCTGTTAACTTTGCTGACCAGTCTTCACATAAGAAGGAACTTTTTGAAACCTTGGTTGCTGCTGCGGAAAATAAGCGCAACTCTCGCATTCTTCATGTTGAACCTCATCTGTCTGTCAGCCAGGCCTTAGCAAGGTTTATTATCATCTCTTTTTTCTTAATTTGACTTACATTACATATATATTTATCTGGCTTCCTTGTTGCTTACTCTCAGCTCTTAAATCATCCCTACTCGTGTTGGAGAAAGCTGTTCACCACCACCGGATATCAAGGACAAGGAATATTATTCGCAAATTCCCTATGTTAGTCACTATGACATGATAGCTAAATCGATCGACTATGTGTTTCAATATGCCGATTGCATCAACACTGCACATGAAGCTGCTGCAATTGCAGAAGCAGAATAGTATTGTCTCTTGCTGATTTGTACACCCATGTGAACCGTTTAAGAGTTTTTTCTAATGTTTGTGTTTTTTTATGTTTACTCTTGTAACCATTTTGTTAGGATTAATGTTTTCTTAACTTAGTACTGACAGTACAAATAGTTAGTACCGACAGTAATACTTAGTACTGACAGTACAAAGTGTTAAGTACTGTTAGTTAGTTAGTACCGTTAGTATAAAGTTAGTTAGTACCGTTGAGAAGATATTTAAAAGATATTTATGAGATATTTGTCAGAAAGATATGTAAGCCTATTAGGGTTATCCTTAGCATATAAAAGGATAACTGTTGGCATAGATCTAAATAGACGATTACAGACTGATATACAAGCTTAGCAAATCATATACAATATCATAGTTAACATTCTGTAATCCTCAAGAACACATTAACAAAGTTGTTATTTAGTTGTTCATTGTTCTTCTTAGTACCTGTGTTAAGATTCCGCATTAACACATAGTATTCATAGTCATTGTTTCTACATAGTCGTTTGTATTTATACATCTTGGCTATCATCCTTTATAGGCTGCAAAGATCCATTCAGTTTATCAGGACCTTCAGGGTCATAGAATAGTTTTCTTGTAAAGTATGTAAAAGTTCAAGTGTAGGGGTGCATCTATAAGCCCCGAGTGATGTATTATGTTATTCGAAAAAAAAGAAAAAAAAGAGAGAAAAACAGAAAAGAAAAAGAAAAGAGATTAATGTAGAGTTGTGTAGAGTTTGTATATCTTTGTCTGAGTCTTGGCTTAGCAACCAAACCAGCGTGTATTCGTATAAATAATTAGCTAAACCTTCCACTCCAAATCCTCCCAAAGCCACCCAAATGTATCTCATCCGTTTCTGTTTCCATATATGTTATCTTACACCTACACCCCACAACCCTTGAAAAGACCTCTTTGATAGTGATGATTAATGCTTGCACCTAGCGGTAGAGGTTTGATCCTTTACCAAGCCTATGGTAATTTATATGCTATGACAGGTAATGAGTGTTGGTTTTCTGTTTTCTTATTATGTTATAATTTATTATACACCCAGGAGAAAGAGAGAATCCCAAACACTTATGTGAGATGCTAGTATATACTTTTCATGCTTTTAATTACAAGGTCTAAAAGGTTGTGTTGTAAATACTTTTAAAGAATAGGTTAAATGACCCTCATATTGCTATTGTCTAGGTAGAAAAGCCCATTTACTTGAGGACAAGCAAATCCCAAGTGTAGGGGTATTTGATGAGGTGTTATTTTATACACTATTTCGAGGTCATTTAACCTCCTAAATCATGCAAATGTGCCCAGATTATGTGCTTAATCGTTTGTTTTTGTATTTTTAGCACTTGGATGACATTTGAAAGAAATACACGTGACTTGGGATCATTTGGAGAAGAAACGGACAAGATTATGACTCTACACCAAGATCCATGAAGAAATTATGCACTTAGAGCATGGAGATGGTGTAGTAACCTTTAAGCGACCACTGTCGTGACCTTCAAGCAACGGTGTCGCGATTCTAGCGACACCGTCCTGACGAACTGACTTAGGATTTGCCTATAAATATAGCCTCATAACTTCATTTTTATCAAGCTCCTAACTGTAAGTCCGATTCTAGGGTTTAGGTAGGTGTTTTTCCAGCAACTTAGAAGACTTAATCATTCCATAAACATCTTGTAATGGTTTGATTAGCATATCTATCTTAATTCATGTCTTTAATTCCTTTTGTTGATTATGATTTCTCATGTCTAAGTATGCTTGGCTAATTCATCTAGTATTTATTTGGGTATGCATGAACCTTGTCATTAGTTGATTATATCTTGTTGTTTGTGACAGATTCAATGAGTATAATTGATTATAGTTTATAGTTCTTGTTTCCTATTGCTTCTTGATTGATGATTGTGCGTGTTAGGTTCTAGAAAACCAGCTTTTGTCTATATCGTTGTTGACACGTCTAGAGAAACGCGAGTGCGTAGAAAGGATACCATCGGGTAACAGTCTTCATGCTACCTTACCCCTTATATAGTTGATCCCTCTTAAGATATTTCACATGCATTTAATATACTCTTAGGGGCCTTGAAATAGTCTTCATACTACCTTACTTATGTGTTGCCCTAACAGAATATTACATAGACGGCGGGTTCGTGTAATCCGTTTATGAATTAGGAAATACTTACACATTACATCTTAAGTATGACAAAACAATAGGTAGAATTAGATAGCTAGCAAGGAGTAGTGCATCCCAAGTGAATACGCTTCATTTTATCGTTGTTATTTAGTTTATTAGTAATTAATTAGCTTAAAATCAAAACATCTCTAAAACTAGAATTTACTTGTTTTCATTAAATATAAAAACACAAAAAGAATCTTCCTTCAACCCTTAGACCTTAGTGAACATTCGATCCGGCCTTCACAGTGCTATTCCCTTAGATAACGATAAGAACCCACGAGTCTTGCCTATACTACTACAACGGTTAGGTACTCTGCCTAAGGAGTTGTAAAACTTCTTGTAGAAGTCCCTTACGACAACCGCATCAATAGCCGGGATTCGGTTGAGAGCTGCATCACCATCCACTAACCATCCATCAGAGATACCATCACCACCCCTGTTACTACCATCTACTTCACACAAATATGATACTCCTGAGGCGGACATGCCCCTTCGGAAGAGAGCTCACTTCCCTACTCCCGCTTCCAGATTTGAGGTCGAGGAGAGTTCAACAGCTGCTGTTGCTTGAAAGCCAGTATTGGATGTTGCTACTGTAGATGTCATCCTTAGATGTCTTGTGTCTAGAGAGGTTGGCTATGGGATTAGGGATGTTTGGGATGACATGGTTAGAGATATGGAGGAGAGGGCACCGACCACTGTTAAGGGATTGAGCCAGAGAGTAACAGATCTTTCCACTACTCTTGCTCAGGATACTCATGAGATATATGTTCGATTAGAGGATGCCCAGGATAACCGAGCTCTTCAAAGGGCCCGAGTCAACACATTATTTAGAGACAGACGATATCATCTTCACACAGTTGTGCTCGTAGAGAGTGAGGCTAGGTGCGCCCGGCAGGCATGGTCACAGGCCATGGATTACAACAGGACAGTACATGCTGAGCTCCAGGCATATCGAGCTCAGGTTCAAATACATGAGACTCATATTCAGACATTGGATGCTCGTATTGGATCACTGAAGACTCTAGTTGCAACATTGGTGGCTCAGACTTTGTCACTTCAGACACAGTTGACTATAGCTCTTGGACGTGTAACATCCGAGAATTTTCGAATTTAGAATGACGATTTCAATCTTTGACTTTTAGGGTCTGGCTTGACTTATAAGAACGATCATCTAAATCACGTTTTCACAGCTCGGACCCTAAAGCAATTCGATGTGAAACGACATTCCTGACAACTTTTCAGTTTTGCCCGAGACCTGGAAACGAGCCGAAAAGGGCTAAAACAGCACCGCAAACATTTTTCGAACAATATACAACGCGGACACACAAAAATAATTAAATTTTGTTTTTAATTATCAGTATTCATTTAATAAAAATATTAAATAAATTAGGCATCATTTTTAATTAAAAGCGTTGTTGATAACGCGAATACTCGAGCTTAAATCCATTTTTATTTCGGACAAGGCGAAACCGGTTCACAAAATGAATAACAGATATTTTATTAAATGCTATAAAATATTTATGAAACATTATCAAGCGAATACCCATTTTTATCGGAAAAATGATTTGAAAAACAATGGCGCAAGTTTCGTGCGTTGAATCATTCGTTAAGCCGCTCAAATGAGTCCCGAACCTATATATTATAAAAGTTTCCTAAAAACTTTCACTTTTAGTCCCTCGAGTATTAAACATTTCCATTTCATTTGAAAGTTTTATATATATATATAAAACTTATATATCTTTTACATTTCCATCTCAAAATTTATACACACACACCCCTTTGTTCTCTCTCTCTTCTCCGGCGAACCCCACCACCGCCGGCCCCCACCGCCGCCGCCGGAAAACTTTTCCGGCGGAGTTTTCCGGCTAACACCAAATGTTATCCTCATCAACGGATCTACCCGATCCCCATACTCACTCTCCTCCACGCGTTACCCCCACCGAAACCACCACAGCCGCGCCACCATCTCCATAGCCGAACCACACCACCTCCAACCCGTCACCATCATCTATATAATCATCACCACCACCGACGCACCAACAACACCATCATCGTCATCACCATGACACCACCACCATCTCCTTCACCTCCTCACCACCGCCACCTTCACAACACAAAAAAGGGTGCGTGTGGTTTATGGAAAAAAAGAGGTGTTCGTGTGGGATAATAACAACTATGGGGGTGGGTTTGTTTCGGCAGCCACCACGACCCACAAGGGTGCGTGGGGTGTCGGGTCAAACCACCAGCCAAGGGTGTTTGTTTCGATGGGTTAACAGCAGCCACCCGATTAGGGTGCGGTTGGCTGTGGAAACGCACATGGGTGCGTTTGGTTTACATATAAGCCACAAGGGTGCGTTCGTTTGGTGGTTTCCACCAGTGATGGGTGCGTTTGGCTCAACAGAAAAACCAACCAGGGTGTGTTGGTTTGGATTATAAAGAAAAGGGTGTGGGTGGGTTCGGGTTAAGTTTATATCTGCAAGGGGGTGTTCGTTGGGTTGTAGTAGCCACCACCCTAAGGTGGGTTTGGGTGGCGGCCACCCAACAAGGGTGGGTTTGGTTGTGGTTCGCGGGTCAGTCACCCACGTAGGGTGCGTTCGGTTGTAAAACAAGCACCGAGGGGTGCGTTGGGTTCGGGGCATCCACCACCCTAAGGTGGGTTTGGGTGGCAGCCACCCAACAAGGGCGGGTTTGGTTCGAGTATAAACACCTCAAGGGTGCTTGTTTGGCTGTAAAACAGTCGGGTTGGGTTGTTTGGTTCGCGGGTTATCACCCACGGGTGTGTATGGGTTGTGGGTTCACAGCCGTAGGGTGCGTTTGGTTGTAACAGCCAACGCCAAGGGGTGCGTTTGGCTGTTATAAATACAAAAAAGGCGTGTTTGGTTTGGTTGGGGGCTGTTGGTTTCGGCTGTCGAAAACAGCCGTAGGGTGCGTTTGTAGGATGGCACCGAAATAAAGTGAGTTTGGTTAACACAAAAATATATAAATTGTTTCATTTAATTGATTAACGAATAATATGTGATGGAAAATATTAGAACTTGCGCGGTCTAGTTAAAATATGACTGGATATATATATATATATATTGGTGGTTTAAAATGGTTAAATAAATGTAATAATTATTATTATGTTCGGTTGATATAAATATATATGTTTATATATTTAAAACACGTGGGGTTTGCCAATATTGATTTATTGATTATGTTGGGAAAAACGTTAGACTTTTATTAATATGAAAACGATTTTATAAAATGATCATGTCTCATGGCGAAGTTTATAGAAGTTTTATACTTAGTAATGTTTTACTAGAGTTTATATTATTTAGAAACCGATAAAAAGGACT
Source organism: Tanacetum coccineum (assembly GCA_026074375.1). Lineage (NCBI taxonomy): Eukaryota > Viridiplantae > Streptophyta > Magnoliopsida > Asterales > Asteraceae > Tanacetum > Tanacetum coccineum. The sequence goes on along the minus strand of BQNB010006236.1, from coordinate 91,259 downwards.
AAATTATTTAATTAATTGTTTATCAGTAACAGATAATAACGAACGAAAACTAGACTTTTACAATGAGACGAACTATTTTAGACACGACCGTCGAAGAAAAAGAAAGATAATTTATAATATATTAATTTATATTTTATAAGGGTTATAAACTTTTACAAACATGTTTGTTGATTCATACATTAAAACTGGGTGTTACTTTTCTTCAAAGTTTTTTAGTAGGGTCCAAACTAACTAGTTTTAAATTATTTACCCAATTTATGATATAATTCCTGCAAGGTAATATATACTTTTTATTAATATTTTGAATTGGGGTCTTTGTTATATAATTCCTGGTAGGACTTATATAAGGGGTTATTTTCTTGTATATATTAAAGAATATTATTACACACTTTGCTATATTTTAAAATTTATTTATTTAACCAACACCAACCATTACACATTAACTTCTTGATCTTTATTCAACATGACGTCGTTGAGGCGACTATCCATCGGGAGAAACCCAAATTCATTATCCTAGGCTAGTGGGACTTAGCCGTTAAGAGTAGCTGCAACTTCTTGATCGAACCGCTTCGTCTTCCGTTCGTATTGTGTATATTAGATGCCTATCTGTCAATCGTTCTGCAACATCAAGGTAAGTTTATAGCCCCATGTTTTACTGGTTTTTAACTTTTTTGGGTGTTAAAGTCCCAAAATTGACCATGTGCAAATCAATAGATAAGTAGATAAATATGTAATCTTGATACAAAGGCTTTAGCCAATGATTATTTGCAACTCTTATATTCAAAGAGATAATTACACAGATAAAACTATTAAAAAGTAACACGATAAAAAAAATAAAGTACCATAAGCAGTCGCCTCCTGTATTTGTTTTACTATTAGAAAAGCATCAATTTATGAAATTATAAGCTTAAACTTTCTTCTTATTTTACTTCCTTATGCTCCATTTGATCTTAACAGCATAAATTTCTTTTCTTTTACCCATCACCAAATCACTTTCACTTGGCACCTATTGCAAACAACAAAACAAAAACGTGAGCTTTAAGTTAACTATACATATCTTTAAACTACTTTTAAATAAAAAACGGTTCATTGGCATTCTTGGTCCAGATCTTTATACTACTTGTAAAACATTTTGTGTAACTTATAACTATTTGATTAACATTGTTAAAAAATGTACTCGGATGTATACCTTTGTGTTGTATGATCCTTTGACAATCACAGATGCTTCTGATCTTCAAAAAGTAGAAACAAAAGCATCAGGTGATTTATTTTGCATATCATCAACAAAAGCAACATTCCCAGACTCCGTATGTAGCCTACATGTTGGGCACATCACCCATTTATTGTGGGATTTCCCATGCAGATTCATTCGTCGTTCAGTCATCCCAATAAAACCTGCAAATAACCAAATTGTAAGTAATTTATACATATTATTTCAGTAAAAAAACATATGGTGCAAAAAAGAATCGGAAGGTCTTAACTATCAGCTTTGGGTGTACCCACTGATAAATAGTATTAAAGAACTACATTTACAACATGTACTAAAAATTATCAATGTACACACTAATAGGAGGCCAATGAACTAATAAAAACTTACATTTACAACACGTAGTGTGACCACACTGAAAAACCATGCTCTGATTGCTGAGCCTTTCTTGACAAACAGGACACATTTCCTCCTCTAATTGGAAACCATTTTCATTGTCTTCTTTTCTAATAATATAAGAACAACCATGTCTCATAATACGACTTTAAGTTCGACTGTGCCAAACTATGCAAATACTTAACTCTTCGAACCACATCCAAAGCAATCTAAACCCTGCATCAATAAACATACCTGCAATAATGTCTGACGTGGTACTTAGCACTTGAGGTCCTTCTTTCTCTTTGCTTCCTATGTCAATTCAGCTTCAGGTCACCTTCGAGCATTTTTTGCTACAAGTTTTGCTGCTACTATAACACATATGGGTTCTGCACATACAGGTCACCGTCACCCGCGCCCCAACTTTGGTTTTGTCCCCAAACAAGCTTCAATGAAGATGTAATACCTGATCACATGGACAAAACAAAATAGGATTACCCGATATGCAAGTTCTTACATTTATATAGAAACGATAACAAAACTATTGAAGTAATAATTTTCATGACAAAAAGGAAAAGTATAGTATTTAAAAGGTTAAATATCTGATTTGCACCCGGTAAACTTAATTCGTTTGAAAAAAATTATACCTTTGTTTTGAGGCGTTTCATCGAACATATGGTGTATTTTTCATCAAACCCCTGATAAAATGAATAAATCATAATTAAACATTCAACATTGAAAATCAATATAGAATTCCATAAGAATGAAATCGTAATATAGATCTATCTTCAATACAAAATTAGGCAAATACTTTAGTTAATCCTCAAAACAAACAAATTAATAAAAACGGCTAATTATTATAAATGAAAAAAAATATCAACATATTACCTTATTCAACAACGTCTCTGTTATCATCATTCATGAAGTAGTTGTTTTGAGTATTATATAAAGATATGAAATGCTTTTTTAGATTATTGATAGATCAAAATTGTTTGATCAGTGATTTTTTGGTGTAGATGGTGAATGGTGATCTTTTGTGGCTGATTTCTACTTTCTCTTGTGTGTTATGGTGAGGATGTATAAGGTTGATTTGGTAGTTAATTTTCATTTGAATTGTGCATTTTAATTTCTTATTTGATTTGAGTTGCCGTATTTACTCTCAATTCAATGCTAGTTTCATATAAAATGTGAATTATAGGGAGAAATTTTAAGGTTTTAGTTTATGGGAATAGGGAATTCAAATTTAAAAGTGCAGATTGTGTGTTTAATTGATCACATAAAAATACTGAGAATTTATTAAATAATGACATTTTGATTTTTAATTTACTATCATAACTTCTAGTTTGGTCCGGTGGTTGAGTCTCTTGTTTATATAGCAAATGTCCCATGTTCGAATCTTGTAAGGGACCAAAATTTTAAAATATTCAAGATTTCATTAAATTGATGTCACGTCATCTTAAATGCCAACGTGGATTACATGCTTCCTAGGTGGCATGTTAAATGCTCAGGTGGCTTTCTTGGCTGTCAATGTGGATTAAAAAATGCTTAGGTGTCTTTAAAAGGTGATGACGTGGATTAAATTGTGGGTGAGGTGGCATTCTTTGATGATTATGTGGCATTTATGTTGCATGAGGTAGCATTGTTGTATCCTGTTATATATAATGTAAGATGGGTTAAGTATATTTTTGGTCCTTGTGGTTTGGTGCGTTTTTCATTTTTGGTCCAAAATTCAAAAAAGTTTTGGTTTTGGTCCAAAACACATAGTTTCGTTTAAGTTTGGTCCAAATTCACGTTGACTGTTAGTTTGACCAGTTAAATGGTATAAGATGACTAAAATGCCCTCATCTTGATGTAGCTTAATTAGTAAAATACCCTCCCTCTTATTCTATCTTTTTCTATAATAATGATATTATTCTTGTGACATCCGAGAATTTTCGAATTTTTAAGATAACTATTTTAGCCCTTTGACTTTTAGGTCTGGCTTGACTTACAAGAACAACCATCTAAATCACGTTTTCACGGCTCGGGCCCTAAAGCAATTCGATGTGAAACGACATTCCTGACAACTTTTCAGTTTTGCCCGAGACCTGGAAACGAGCCGAAAAGGGCTAAAACAGCACCGCAAACATTTATTCGAACAAAATACAACGCGGACACACAAGAACAATTAAATTTGTTTTTATTTATCAGTATTTATTTAATAAAAATATTAAATAAATTAGTCATCATTTTTAATTAAAAGCGTTGTGGATAACGCGAATACTCGGGTTGAAATCCATTTTTATTTCGGACGAAACGAAACCGGTTCACAAAATGAATAACAGATATTTTATTAAATATTATAAAATATTTATGAAACATTATCAAGTAAATACTCATTTTTATCAGAAAAATGATTATAAAAACAATGGCGCAAGTTTCAAGAGTTGAATCGTCCGTTAGGTCGCTCAAATGAGTCCCGAACCGTTTTTATAAAAACTATACCAAAAATGTTACACTTTAGGTCCCTCAACTATTAAATATATTACATTTAATAATAAAGTTTTATATATATATAAAATTTATATATAAAAATTTCATTTCCATTTCATATATACACACACACACTCCCACTCTTCTCTCTCCCTCACCCCACCGCCGGCCACCCTCAGCCACCATCTTCTCCGGCCAACATTCCGGCCGCCACCACGTCGCCGCCGCCGGAAAAGTTTTCCGGCGGACTTTTCCGACCAACACCAAATATGTTCCTCACTACCGGATCTATCCGATCCCCACCATCACTCTCCTTCACGCGCCACTCCACCACTGCCACCAACCCCACAGCCACGCCACCACAACCAACACCATCACCATATCACCATCTACATCATCATCATAATACCAACATCATCATCACCACAGCCACCGGGTGTTTGTTGTTCGAGTCGAGTTGGCTGTGAAACCCACCAAAAAGGGGGCGGGTTTGGGTTGGTTCGTTGCACCAGCAAGGGGTGTTGTTTTCGGTGACAGCCCACCCCAAGGGTGCGTTTGGTTGATGTTAACAGCCACGAAGGGCGTGTTTGTTTGTATGTGGTGAAAACCACCACAAGGGTGTGGGTGGGTTCGGGTTATGGTTATAACAACCAAGGGGCGTCGGGTTGTCACCAAAAAGGGGTGTTTGTTGGTTGGTTTAACAGCCGCATGGGCTGTTGGGATAGCGGGCCCGTTTGGTTGGGTCTATCAACACAAGGGGTGTTTGTGTCTTCGTTGAACACCCGCAAGGAAAACCACCGCAAGGGTGTTTTTGTTAGTTCATTTACACCGAAAGGGTGCATTGGGTTTTCACAACAGCCGGGGTGCGTTCAGTTTATTATCACCACAGTCGCACCCTCAAGGTGTCGGGCTGTGGCTGTCTTGTTCGGTATGGTTTGTTTATAAAACAAATAGGGTGCGTTTGATTCTGGTTATAAAGGGGTGCGTGTGGTTTGTTATAGCAGTTAGGGGGTGGTTGTTTTGAGTTTTGGCAGCGAGTTGGGTCCGTTTGGTTTTATAAGCACTAACGAGGGTGCGTTGGTTGTGGGTTTATAACACTCGACGAGGGTGCTGTGGGACAGCCGGGTTTGTGGGTTCGGGTAGACCCGAAAAAGGGTGTGTCGGGTTGTTTGGTCATCGGGGTTGGTTTGGCTGCCATTACTAGGGCGCCGCGTTTGGATTGGGTTGGTTGCCGGGGGGGGAGTTGGTTTGTGGTTACAGCCCTTGGGGCATTTGGGTTGTGGGTTAACAGCCGAGGGTTTATTCGGGTTTGGTTTTGATAACCACCGATGAGAGTGCGTTTGGTTGATGTAGAGACAGCAAGGGGGCGTTTGGTTTAGCATGTAACACCACAAGAGGCGTGTTTGGTTTAATTGTAAACAGCCCAAGAGGGCATTTGGTGTTGTTTATAATCAACTAGGGGCGTTTGGCTTAACAACAGCCATGCACATGAGTGCGTTTGGCTGCTGTAAATACCATTAGGGTGCGTTTGGCTTTCACACCCGCAGCAAGGGCTGCGTTTGGCTTGTACTTCCATCAAAGAGGGTGCGTTTGTTTAATGAAACCACGCACAAGGGTGCGTTTGGCTTAACAGCCCACCCACAAAGGGTGCGTTCGGCTGTGTAAATATGACCAAAGGGGTGTTTGGGACAGCGGGCACAGCAAGGGGTACGTTTGGCTTGGATAGGAACACACAAGGAGTGTGTTTGGGTTAGCGAAACAATAAAAAGGGTACGTTTGGTTCATGATAAACGGTGAATAAATACAACTTAAGGTTTAATAAACATGAAACTGGATATATATATTGGTGGTTTAAAATGGTTAAATAAATGTAATAATTATTATTATGCTCGGTTGATATAAATATATATGTTTATATATTTAAAACACGTGGGGGTTTGCAATATTGATTTCATTGATTAAGTGGGAAAAACGTTAGACTTTATAAATATGGAAAACGATTTATAAATGGAAATGTCATGGCGAAATTTATAGAAGTTTTATACTTAGTAATGTTTTACTAGAGTTTCTATTATTTCAGAAACCGATAAAAAGGGACTAAATTATATAATAAATTGTATTATACAGTAACCGGATAAACGAACGAAAACTATACTTTTACAATGAGACGAACTATTTTAGACACGACCCGTCGAAGAAACGAAAGATAATTTATAAAATATTATTTTATATTTTATAATGGTTATAAACTTTACAAACATGGTTTGTTGATTCATAACATTAAGACATGGGTATACTTTTATTCAAAGTCTTTTTAGTAGGGTCAAACTAACTGGTTTAAATTATTTACCCACACTTATGATATAATACCTGCAAGGTATTATATACTTTTCATTAATATCTAGATTGACTGTCTTTGTTATATAATTCACGGTTGGAATTATATAAGGGTTATTTTTCATATGTAATATATAAAGAATATATATTACACACTGTGCGTATATTTTCAAATTATTTATTTAACCAACCACCAAGATATTACAACATTAAATTTGAGTCTTTTATCAACGTGTCGCATTGACGTAACCATTCATCGGGAAACCTAAATTTATTATCTTAGGCTAGTGGGACTTAGCAGTTAAGATTAGTTGCAACTTCTCGATCGAGCCGCTTCGTCTTCCGTTCGTGTTGTGCATACTAGATGCCTACCTATCAATCGTTCTTCAACATCAAGGTGAGTTCATAGCCCCACGTTTTACATGTTTTACATATATTTTGGGGTGAGAACATGCTTGTTACAAATTCAATTACGTGTTTGATTTAAACTCGTTACGTGCTCATTTTCAACTTGTCTGCATACATGTTTACAAATGCATTTACACGATTGTTTACAAATTTGTTTACATACTCATTTACATAGCTCGCTATGAGATATATTACTTGACTTCATTTTTGGTCACAAATATATGTACTTTACTTTTGAAAGGATTACGGATTAGCTTAAGCGGATTGAACTGAGGACAGAAACGGTACTGCCCTGGTGTTCTTGGAGGAGACACCGGTAACGGGAGAACATATTTTTACTTTACTGCCCGGGTGTTCTTGGAGGAGACACCGGTAACGGGAGTACATATTTTTTATATCACTGCCCGGGTGTTCTTGGAGGGGACACCTGTGATGGGTATATATATAAAAGTCTACGTCACAGCTTCATGAACTGTAAATAGATTATTAGGGTGTGGATCCCTGTTCGGGGATTAGCGATCGCCAGGTAACGGATATTTATAGCGTGTTGTCCACACGATTTGATATAAAATAGATCTATTCGCGGATGAAACCCGTTCGGGTGATTAGCTATCACTGGGAACGAAAGGTATTAACATGTCGGATTATCACGTTGGGACTACAGGGCCCCCAACAAATACATAAGAATTCTTACATGAATTATTAGCTTAGTTTCATGAGCTTAGAGTAATCGTAAACATTGTTTTATACTCACATGGATATTTAAGTTGCCTTGAATAACAATGGCAATACATACTGAAACATTTTTAGTGACATTAAATTGGTTATGCCATTCTTTATATCTTTGAATAGATGTGGTACTTATGGTGACATTAAATGGTCCTGCATTCTTTATATATCTTAGGATAAAGATTGAGTACTTTTGGTGACTTAAATGTGACGTGCATTTCTTTATAAATTTTTGGGATTTTTACATGGTACTATGGATGACACAGTGGATTACATTCATATTTAAACTAACCTATGAACTCACCAACTTTAATGTTGACACTTTTCAGCATGCTTTTCTCAGGTGAATTAGATGCTTGGACTATTTGATGTGCATTGGAGTCTTTACATTCAAGTTTTCCATGGTGATGCAATTATGGGACAAACTATCACTTGATTTCAGAAAATCAACGAGATTGCTTTTCAAACGACACTTAGATGTCGTTCTCTTGTATCTAGCGCTGTGTATTATGAAATAGCACCCCAAATGGTATTCCGCTGCGTTGTCATATTTTTGGGGGTGTTACATTAGATGAGCTTGGGAAGAAACGGGAGTGATTTAGAGCAAATTGGGTTTGTTGGGGAATTGGGCGGGAAAAACTGTTATAGGTTGTTAGGAGAAGATTTTAACCCGCTTTTGATTTTAAATCTTTGGCCTATTTGCACATCCAGTCCTTGTGTTTCATTGTACAAATTTGTAGTGTAAAAGATCTTTCAAAATTGACATAACAAGCCCTTGTAGTTGCTATCTTCTTTTTTCCTCTTTATAAACAAACTTTCCACCTTTGACAACTTTAGTCCTTTGTATTCAAAACATTCAAATGAACCCTTGTAATCTTGAAACTTGTCAACATTGATCCTTTGACTTTCATTTGGGTCTTCATTGACTTGTATCGGGCTGATCCGGCTTTGATTGATTTGGCTTCCCATCTTGTCTTGTCTTTTCCGTTTCTTGTCGGTTTTTGGCTTGTTTTTGCTCTTTTTGACTTTATAATCCTTTCCTGCACGTTAAGACACAAAAGCACACATTTTTCTATCCTTTTGGCATTTTTTGGCTTTTATTTGGCAAAATCCCGGGTATTTAATATATACAATTAAGCATTTATCAAAATTCCCCAAACTAAAGGATTGCCGTGTCCTCACGCAATGTTATTAAGTGTACACTTTGTAAACTAACAAGTTTCTAAAATGCCCTTGTTTTCACCTTTTATGAATCACCTTTTTAAACAACTTAAGCTTTTTTCTTAACATGTTATCTCATGGAAACACATTATTGGAATCATTGCATTTTAGATACTTTTTGGGCTCAATTGAATTTGGCTACTCCGGCATTATTAGTGCACAAAAAGAGGAAAATTCGTCTTCCCTAACTTTTCACTAGACTAAGCAAAGCTATTAAACAAGATCATTGTCAATATAAGTCCAAATGGTTAAGCTCTTATACTTACAACTTGTGAACTTTTTTATACCAAGAATAAATTAATTGGATTAAGATGTGTGCACTCTTTTCAACTAAACCTAGATCAATTTATCCTTTATTGGGTTGTAATCCGTTAGCTTTTACTCTCAAGCCTTGTGAGCTTAAATGTTAATACAGAGTTTAACCTCATCTCAAGCTGTAAGAAATTAGGAAACAAAACTTTTTCATGATTTAAGAAATGAAATTTTAACCATTCTTTTATTTTTAATATACTTTTAAATTTATTATTATTTTTTATAGGATGTTGTTTTAGTTCGAACACCCCTACTTCGCTTTTCTCCACAAATAGGATATCGCATCAACAACGGTGTTTGAGTTCGGAACCACCCACTCTGCTGCTAATTTTGTGGTGAATCGCGACAAACACTTTTTCCTTACAAAGCCTAGAATCCAAAAGTCCCTTAGTTGCAACTTCACCTAGGCGCGCTCCCTAGTGATGAATGCCTACGAACCCTTGATTTCCAAGTACTTTGTCTTATCCTTAGTTAGCGACCCCATCCGAGTCTCACTTCTCAACAGGATACGCCAACGATTAAAACTATATATAGCTTTTATTATTCTGTTTTTGCGAATGCTTTTTGGCACGAAAAAATAAGCGTTTGCTTGAAATGCTTCATTGGCATTCTTTTTATATGTATATTTTTGTTGAATGGAAAAAATTTCACTTTAGAATATCAAACTTATAAATTTGAAACCAAAAAACTATTATTACATATAATAAATATTTTCCAAATTGTAAGACTTTTCTAAAGACATTGGTTGACTTAGTTAATTTAAAAAGTGCAGTTAGATTAGGTGTGTTAAGAGCTTGTGAGGAGTAAAAAGACTCATTTTATTCATATAAGCATTAGGTTTTCAAAATAAACCTTGCTTAAGACAAATACACTTATTTTTAATTACATCATCTCTTGTTCTTCACATTTTTAAAATTCAATGCAAATAGGATTTGTGAAAATGCTTGGCCCACAAAGGTAGGTTAAAGAACTAGCTAGGGCATTTCACTCTGGTCAAGTCAAAAGTTAAATCTCCTATTTATCAACAACGGAAATTACCAAAAAGTGGTGTTTTTCCCAAACTAGCTTCTTATTGAGCTTTTCTCTGTAGCAAAAATTTTAAAATTTTTCACTTTTTTCACAAAAAGGTAATTCAAAAAATATTCAACAAGGTTGCCGTGAAGTGCAAGTCAATATCGAAGATATCCTTTACCCAAACTAAAATGAAACTTTGTCCCTCAATGTTTGAAAAATAGGGGTCAAAAGGAATCTTAAACAAAAATTCTAAGGACATGCCAAAAGAATAGATGTTAGTTCGATAAAGACAAGGATAAAAGATTTCCCATTTTATGAAGAGAAGATTGGAGACCATCAATGGAAATTGTGGGCATTGCTTTGTTCTTCCACAATATTGAACCATGAATCTTCCAAAATCCGGAAAACCTAGACAAACATTACAAACAACCAACAAGAACGAAAGAGAACAAGCTTCCTCTCATCATTTTCATTGTTAGCTCAAAAATGATTTAAAACGGCTTAGTTTTTGTTCACCGAGTACAAGCTATACTCGCCCCCGAATTGATTTGTCCTTGGGGAAGCAAAGAGAAAATAAAAAGAAAATAAAAAGGATAAGCATGGGGTGCCTCCCACGAAGCGCTTGTTTATTATAGAGTCCCCTAGCTTGACTCATTTCCCCAAACTAGGTTATCATGGAGGATAATAGTGAGGGTGAAGAAATTCCAAGAGGTGGAAACCTCCCCAAACTAAGGAATTAGTACGGATGAAGGGTGGGTCGGGTGGGATAAAAGTATCAAGAGTTAATTGTCAATCTTCCTTGTCTAGCACATTATCTAAATTACCAGGATAAAAAACTAAGCCTTAGGGTTCAAAATATTCATTCTTAGGCTCAACTTGAAGTTTTTCAAGGTACAAAGTGCTAACATCATTACAGAGAAAGGGTGGGACAAGTGGGTGGGTAAAAAACATTTGGCTCATGAACTTTAGAGTTCTTATCAACTAGAATACCCGGGTTGAAAACTTTATCCTCATTGATTGTTGAGAATAAAGCATCACTTTCATGAAAATCTCTATAAACAACCAATTATTATCTTTCAAACATAAACTTGAAAAACCGGGTTCAAATTTATCACTTTAGCTCTTAAACACATTTGAATTGATTTGTCAAAATTTTGGTTTTATTATTATAGAATCCATTCTCTCAAATCCTCTCCATACAAAGATTCTTTCACTCTCATTGTTAGAATGATCTCAATGGATCTCATCATTATCAAAGTAATCTTTGGTTGAGACTAATTGGGGTTCTGATTAACTTTAAGAGAAATCTGTCTAGATACTTATAGAAAGATTTCGCTCGTGTCTTCAAAAAGAGGGTTCAAATGAAACTTATGAGTTTCCTTATTGATCTCCTTCCTTTAGTATAGACTCGTCATTTTTCTAGAGGGGAAAATTCATCTTTTTTTCTCAAAGAGAGGGTTGAAAAAGTCTGAAACTTTGAAATCATCAAAGAGGAAAAAATCACAGTTTTTCATTTTGGACTCTCTATTATAATGATGCTAAGATATTAGAATGAATTATGAAAAATGATATATGTTATTTTGCCATAGACTAAAGGATTATGAATGCGGCTAAGAATGTGAAACACTTATCGGAGGAGTGTTAAGTGTAGAAGTATATATTTATACAATGTAAAGTCTATGGTAGGCTATAAAAATATATAAGTGATGTAAGATGTGTGTGATGGTATGAGTTTAAAAAGTGTTTGAGCTAAGATAAATGCATAAGATTGTATTCTGATAAGTAATGATGAAAGTATGTAAGGAGGGTAAGTGCATGAGTGAATGTTTGAATTACAAAAAAGGTTACTTAAGTGAAAATTATTATTGTATTGAGAGTAAGTGCTTATATGAATTAATAATAAAGGGATGAAGTATGATAATGTAGAAAATATAATAAAGTATAATGGATGGTATGATGTGAATAAGTACACGACGTATATGAATGATAAAGAATGAATGCAATCTCGTTGATATATGAAAGAGATGTATGATAGTAAAATGGAAAAACGAGTGTACCTTAAAGTAAACCTAATAAATAAATGATAAAGAATGAGGTTTATATACGTGAAAGAGATTAATGAAATAAAGGATATATTGGTATAAAATTTGATCATGAGTTCAACGTGGAATTGACAAGAAAACAGGAGATGCATATGTATATGTAATACATGAGAATGACAAGTATCATTTGGATCTTGTGTAATATAAAGAAATATGATAAAGTGTGAAGTAGAATAGCTTAAGACAATAAAAGTAGAAATGAAAAAAGTAAATGATTAGAAAAGTATAAAGATGACGAAAAGGATAAAGAATGATAAACTAAACATAACTTGGGTTCAATGCTCGGTAAAGGTAATGGGCTAATCCCTACGGGGAGAAAGTCAAATGATGAAATGTAAAAACTAACGTAAGGTTAGAAATACTGCAAGGGTATTGATAATAGGCAAATCCTTACGGGGAGGAAGCTAAATGATGAAATGTAAAGACCAACACAAGGTTGGTGATACCACAAGGATATGGATAATGGGTGAATTTCTATGAGGAGAAAGCCAAGTTTCCTTCAGGAAAAATTAATGAATTGAACCAAGCTCAAAAGAGATATTAAAAATGAATGCGTTATTGATATTACTATGGAAAAGTTAAGGTATGTAATAGTAATTGATTGTTATGTCGGAAGTGTATAAGTAGGATGGTTTATAATCTTATTATTTAAATAGATTGGGATGCCTCTTCATTTAAATAGAGAAATTGTGAATCACCAAACCATAAGTTTATATTTCTTTATTTGCATTGATTGGGACGCTTCTCAATGTTAATAAAGAAGTATAGATGAGTGGGCTTATGTGTTCTCGGCATAACATAAGAGGGATTAAAGAAGTAGAAGATGAGAGTCTAAAATTAGTTAGACGTCGTAGGAAATAAAATAGGCAAAATAAGAGTTAGAATGCGATTTTTAGTTAGAGACCTTAAGAGAAAGTTAAGTTTTAGACGTTAAGAGTATAGGACAAAAGATAAAAGTTGAATTGATATTATAGTATGCCTTATGGCATGGTACCAATATAAGTAATGAATTTAGTGGTCGCTAAGTTGTATTAGCACCCTTATGTAACATGTGAAAGTATTAGTTGAAGTTTGAATTTATGAAGTCAAAAGTATTAAATTTCCTCAAGTGACTTATAGTCCTTGATGAAAATTCTTAGAAAGAAGTAAAGAAAACGAGATTTTATAGTGAAAGCGTTAAAGTAATGATGGAATAACTATGGTAGAATGCGAATTATTAGTTAATGTTTGACTTATGTAAAGTCAAAATAGTAAACTTTCCAAATGACATGTAGACCTTGTGGAAAATTTTAGATGAGAAAAAAGTAAGAACACAATGTTAAAGTGAAAAAGGTTAATATAATGATAGATTGTCAATGATAAAATGTCACTTAAATGACGTCTGTCATTAGAAAGAGTGTAAGTATGATAAAAAAAATAAGCGCGAAGTAGCACAGATAAAGGGTAATTAGTGGTGTTATAGCATGGCTAGAGTTGCAAAACCATATAGGTTGATGCAACTAGTTGAGTATATGTTGAGAATGCTAAAATGGAATGATGAGTAAAGTGTGACCAAGTTTTGGTTAATATTAGACAAAGTGATTTCGAGGATGAAATCTAAATAAGAGGGATAGATTTGAAACACCCCAAAACAGGTTTATAAGTATTTAATTACGAGAATGCCATAAGAATGAGTTTGACTATGACTTTATAGGTTTAAAGACGTTATGTGATTGGCTAGTCAAATTGATAGTCAAATGATAAGTATTAATATTTTGTAAATGTCATTAAAAATATTGTGTGTTACAATATTGAAAAGAATAGACTTAAAGGATTAAGGTTGTCAAATGGTAAATGTGTTACATAAATTAATGTGGCCAAATGAGAAAGAATAGGACTTGAAGGACTAAGTGTGCCTATTAGGAAAACATTCAACCAACAAATATCTGGTTAATTCCCAGGCTTCCATAACTTTCTAGTATGTTGTATGTGTGTCATACAAAGAAAGAAAGGAGGGAAAAACAATGATTGTCTAATTAATGATTGAAGGTGAATAAAGGTCTCAAATCAAGAAATAAGCTTATACTAATGATCCTACACAAGTAAGTAACCTTCTATTAAGTTGAATTGGTAATTTATGAGTTAGGGTTTATGTACCCAATTTAGGGGTTTTAGGTAAAATGTGTTTTAAAGTAAAGTGATAAGGTTATAATAATTATAGGCAAAGTTATATTGATTAAAGTTAGTAATTATGAGGGTTTTAATCATATGATCAAGATATAATCATATATGATAAAAAGGTTTGAATGATAAGTAATGGTTAATTAAATCATTATTATAGTGCGGCCAATTATGGGTTTAAAAGTGTTTATGAGTTTATGATGATTTTAGCTTAGAAGAAGAAGAGGATGATGTTCTTGATTTGAACTTAGAAGTGGATTCAATATAAGACAGGGTCGATGGTGTGACTTCTAATCAGCATATTTTTTTTCATTTTCTTTTTCTGTCCCTTATTATGTCTCGTTTTTTTTTTTTGGGCGCGCGGGTAAGTAAACCGGTTATAATGTGCTCTATATATGGATTTTATCATTGTTTGTGTTATGTGGAATAGCTGTTGTTAGAGAGTTTAGGAATCTGGTCTAGAAAGCTTGGAGTTAAGAATAGATAGCGGTTGTTTGGCAAACTACAATGTTGTGAGTTGGTTATGACTAATTTGACACATTTGAGGTTATTTGGTTGAGTGTGTATGACAACTAGTCAAATTGTATATATGTATAGTATAAATCCCGTGATAAATCCCGTGACAATTCTTCCCAAATTACTTCTCAAACAAGAGAAAATAAAAGGGTAAAATCTCACTTTAGAAAACACAATACGTATATTTTTAACCGGGAAGTATTTTCTTCTCGGGTCGTATCCCAACGAAATCGTGAATTGAGATTCGGGAATAATTTAGATTTGAGTCAAGAATGGATAAAGGATTTTTGAATTTTGAATTACACTACGAATATAATAGCACAATTAAACTATAGAAACTATTAAAGAATTAAAAACAATTAACTAGCACGAAATTTTAATACACGAAAATTAAAAACGTGAGCTAAAACTGAAATTTAAAATCTAAGGCACTTCTTTTAACAAATTTTATACCTAAAAATCACAAATTTAAAAAGAAAATTTTAGGAAAAAGAATTAGAATTTTTTAGCTATTTTTGAATTTTTTATGAATTTTTAAAGAAAAATGAATTACTAAAAATAAACTTTTTCTAAAAATTAACACTAAAATTCTATTTTTATTTTTCAAAAATACTAGAATTAAAAAGAAAATTATTACAAAAAGAATTAAATTTTTCCAACTATTTTTCTATTTTCTATGAATTTCTTAAGAAAAAGAAATTACTAAAAACCTATTTTAATTTCTAGAAAATACAAATTTTATTGGAAAAATAAAGAAAAATGATTTTTAACTACTAAAAATGTGCAGAAATCTAATGATCTAAAAATGCCCAATTTATACTAATCAATTTAACCCTAATTTTGCTAATTAAAACCTAAACCCTAATTTTATTAAACTAATATTAAGAATTTAAATTCTATTTTATTAAACCTAAAACAACAGGGTAGAAAATGCAAAGAATGAAAGTAAAGGGTAAGTGGGACAAATAATAAAAATTTACACTATAGTGAAAACAGGAAACCCTTAACTATCTAGAAAGTACCAAACAGACCGTACGATTTGGCTTATTTTTGGCTTATCTAAAAAGTGAAAATTAGCAAAAACTTAAAACAACAAAGTTAAACCTGAGCTTATACATTACAACTTTAATAAGATCACTTTGAACTTTTATTAACTAGATAAGCTAGAAATTAAGCTTTTAATACTGTGTTACAGAAACTATAGAGTTACTTTGAAAATCTAACTTTTCTAATCTTTTGCTTATATCTAGCTTATTACTTAATGAAAATAAAAACCAAAAGATGCTAAATGAAGCTTATAATGTGTACTAAGAATATCTAAAAAGACATAAGCTAGAAGTAAACTAGATTAACAAGAATTTTTAGCAAAAACTTAAAACTACAAAGTTGGACTTGAGCTTATACACAACAACTTTAACAAAAGCACTATGAACTTTTATCCACTAGATAAGCTAGAAAATTAGCTTCTTCTACTGTGTTACAGAAACTTAAGTTTTGCTTTAAAATTCTAACTTTTTCAATCTTTGGCTTATAACTAGCTTATTACTAAATGAAAGTAAAAACTAAAAGATGCTATATGAAGCTTATAATGTGTACTAAGAATATCTAAAAAGACATAAGCTAGAAGTAAACTAGATTAACAAGAATTTTCCTATTAAAAAGTAAAGGTTCAGGTTAAAGACTGATATTAAGCTAATCTTAATAAGCTAACTAGCTCAATTCTAAATTCTAGAAACTAAAATTTTGAATATAAGCTCTAATATGAATATAAAAGAAATCTAGATAAAAAGATCTTAGGAATAACAACTAGAAAATAGAAATCTAAAAGAAATAAGCTAGTAATCTAAGTTGTTGTTACTACCACTTTTGCAGGAACATAAAAGCTAACCTAAAGCTTAAAAATGAAACTCAAAAGATTATCTATATTAAGCTAATGGAGTAATATTAAAATGCTTAAAACTAAGTTCTAACTCCTAATTAAAAATGCTAAAAGAACAGCTTAAAAATGATAAGCATCAAACGGTACTTACTGAGTAAGTACTGTTTATGCTGATATACTTGACAAATACCTAAATGCAGGCTAAGTTTCTACTTTAGAACTCATGAACTCACTATCCTAGTGTTCCTAAACCTATATTAACTAAACTTGAACACTAAAATGCTTTGAAACACTTATCTACCAAATTACTTGAACTTAGAATGTCCTGGTGCTAGTAAACTAATTTTAAACTATAGAATCTTTAAAAATGCAACTTAACTTCTGAAAACTTTAGAAATCCTGTCTTTTATAAGGAACTCAACTAAAGAAATGAATTAACCTAATGGTAATTGACTTTTAAAGTCAAAATAGTGTAAATCCAAACACTCCTTACACTTCTTAAAAATTTCTTAACAGCTTTTAAAATCTATTTTTAAACTAAATATTTAAAAACCTTATATCTACTCTATCTATAACTAGCCTAATTAAGTTATTTAAGCTCTAAAATTCCTAGCTTATGTTTCAAAAATAAGTACTTTCTCAGCTAAGCTTAACCTACTATTATGACGGAATTTAAAGAAATGAGACCTTAATGGATTCTAGCTACAATTAGCTTAAACATTTGCATCTCTTAACTAACTAAACAAGATTAAACAAGATTAAGCACAAAAAGGACAAAGAAATAAACTATTGAATTAAGCTATGTATATGCTGAAATTTAAAAACATGAATCTAAACCTTTTATCTTGTAGTCTCTGAACTCTAACCACTCTTGTTGAGTGAGTGGCTCTCAAATCAAAACCTATATGGCACCTTGCCTCTAAACCAATAAGCTATAAGCTCAATAAGCTGAAAATAGCTTATTTCTCCTCATTGCTTCAAAACTCAATCACATTGAACTCAAAGGACCACAGTTGAACAAAAATAGACAAATATAGTATTTAAAAGACTTTTAACAACATTTGAGCAATTTGTGAACAAAAAGAAACAAACTAAGCTATGTTGAGCTTATTACAAGCTTATTAGCTAAAAACAGCTTATTTCGTGAAAACTTAAACACAAATCAACTAGTTTTATTACTTTTAAAAGAAGAGTACAAGATATGAAACAAAGAGTACAATTGACTTAAAAGATTTAAAAGCTTAATTTTAAAAAATGAACAGTACACGTGAGCTAAAAAGAAAAAATTACAAAGAAAACTGAAAATTAAACACACTCCCCTTTCTAACTTTCTATTACAAGCTTATATTTATAGGAGAAGATGATGAGAAGATGAGACACTCCATCTTTCCTAGCCATTGATCTTTTTCATTTGAATTTTAAGCCGTTGGATGCGATTGATGATGTGTTCGCACCAATTGGAGGCTGCCACGTGTGCAAAATGATGTGGAAGTTGTAAATACGAGGTGGGGAAGAGTAGAGAGAAACGGGAGAAGGGATTTGGGAAGTTGGGTTTGTTCGGGTTTTGGCGGCAAAAATCGTTATAAAACGGTTAGGGGAAAAGTTTAACCCCGCGTTTGGTTTGAAAGTTTGGAATATTTGCACAACTAGTCCCTCTGTTTCTTCCTTCAAAGTGTAGTGTAATATAAGTTTGAAGATTAACACTTCTGGTCCTTGTAGTTTTAAAACAAGAGAATGGGCTTTTGTTGGGCTTTTGTTATCCAAATGGTGTAGAAATGCCCAAAAGGGTATTTTAGTCTTTTTGCATCCTCTTCAAAGGGTATATTGGTCATTTCACTTCAAACTTTGACCTTTTCTTTACTTTCTTGACTTTTCTCGACCACGGTCTTGATTCGGCTTTTGATATTGGCTTCAAATCTTTCTCTTGATCACTTGTCTCTTCATTTCTTGTCGGTTTTTGCTTCGACTTTTTGCTCATTTTTGACTATATAACTATCCTTTCCTGCACATTGAGACACAAAAGCACCCATATTTTATCATCTGTTTTTGCATATTTTTTTTTTGGCTGTTGATCTGGACAAAATCCTGGGTTTTCTTATATATCAATTGGAATACACTTATCAGTATGTATGTATGATTTGTAAGATATGATATAATGTGTTTAATGTATAATGTGATAGGTTTGATGAAAGTAGTCATAAGGTTTAATGATGGATAAGATTAATGCTTCTGTGAGGATTGATGTATAAAGACATGTTATTGCCGTTTACTTACTAAGCGAAAGCTTACGTGTTAAAGTTGAAATGTTTTGTAGGTTCATTGTGAAGAAGGTAAGGCCTTGGAATAAGGCATATAGCTTGAGAGCTTGGAAATTAGATGTACTTGGTAAATGCGTATGAATTTAGTGCTAGTAGCCAAGCTTGAAACAAAGTTGAACCACGAGTGTTTTGAATGTTTGTTAATGTTGTTGTCAATGGTCAAGTACTTTATCATCACCTAGGCCGCGCTCACCAGTGATGGAATGCCTACGAAACCTTGATTCAAGTACATAGTCTTTAATCCTTAGTCTGAGACACTATTCGAGTCTCAATCTTCAACTTGGATACACCAACGATTAAAACTATATATTGCTTTTCTTTATTCTATTTTTGCGAATGCTCATTGGCTCGATTAATAATGCTTTGGATTAGAAATGATTTCATTGCCTTTTTTTCATAATTATTTTTTTGATGAATGGAAATTTTCACTATGCAAATCAAACTTATAAATTTGAAACAAAAAATCTTACTTAATAATAAATTAATTATTTTTCAAAATGTAGAGACTTTTTTCTAAAGACTATGGGTTGCTTAGTTATATTAATAAAGAGCACGTTTGTTTAGATGTGTTAAGAACTTGTGGGAGTAAAAGACCACAAATATTCATAATGCTTTAGGTTTTCCAAATTAACCTTGCTTAAGCAAATACAACTTATATTTAAACTAAACATCAATCTCTTGTTTCTTCACATTTTAAGAAATCAATGCAATAGGATTTGTGTGAAAGCTTGGCCCTAACTATATGTAGGTTAAAGTACTAGCTAGCATTTTCACCCGGTAAAGTCAAAATTAACTGCTATTTCTCACCACGGATTACTCAAAAAAGTGGTGTTTTTCCCCAAAATAAGCTTCTATTGAGCTTTCTTTGTAAGCAAAAATTTTTAAAATTTTTCACTTTTCAACAAAAGGTTTCAAAAGTTCAAACAAGTTTGCGTGAAATGCAGTCAATATCGAAGATATTCCTTCCCCAAACTAAAATGAATAACCTTTGTCCTCAAGTTTAAAAATAACGGTCAAAAGGAATCCTAACAAAAATTCTAAGGTCATGCCAAAAGAATAGATGTTAGTTCGATAAAGACAAGGATAAAAGATTTCCTACTTTATGAAGAGAAGATTAGAGACCATCAATGGAAATTGTAGGAATTGCTTTGTCCTTCCACAATTTTGAACCATAAATCTTCCAAAATCCAGAAAACCTAGACAAATAAGCACAAACAACCAACAAGAACGAAAAAGAACAAGCTTCCTCTCATATCTTTTCTTGTTAGTCTAAACGAAAACGGGCTTAGTTTTTGTTAACCAAGTACAAGCTATACTTGACCACGAATTGATTTGTCCTTGGGGAAACAAAGAGAAATTCATAAAGAAATAAAAAGGGTTAAGCAAGGGGCTGCCTCCCCTCGAAGCGCTTGTTTATTATTGAGATCCCCTTCGCTTGACTCTTTCCCAATCTAGGTTCATTTTGGTGGATTAATTGGTGGGGTGAAGAAATTCCAAGAGGTGGAAACATCCACAAAACTAAGGGATCAAAGATATACCATAGCATTTTTGATTCTGGGTTCAAAAAACTTTTTGGAAAATAGTTTCAAAAGAGAAAATGTGAACCCAGAAATGCGTTGGTAACATGAAAGTCCATTAAGGGTGGGTGGAGTGGGTCAAAAACATCAAGAGTCAAAAGAGCTTTAGATGGTGCATAACGCTCCTTGTTGAATTCTTATTCCTTAATAAGCATCATTTTCAAGGTTTTATCATGAAATGTTATCCCCGGGTCAAATATCTTTCCCTGAATGTTCATGGGGAATATCATATCCACGATAAAATCCTCATAAAACACATAATCACTCCCGACATAAGAGGTAGTCTCAAAATGGTTAAGTATTTCAATGTCGGGATGAAAAACTTGTAACTCTTTTTTGGACTTAGGTTCATCTTTTGTTTCAAAATCCTCTTTAGTTTTTCTTTCCAAAAATTCAACCTTTTTATCATTCATTTCAAAGAAAATTCTACTCATCGTTCAAGTAAACCATCTGGGAGCAATTTCCTCTTCCTCATTATCATGAACTCCCAAAACATTTTCGTTATCACTTTTGAAAACTTCATGATTAATCTCATCATTATCTTTTACAAACTCATTTGTTGCCCATTTTCTAACACAATTCCCAATGGGAGCAAAGAAGGACACAATGGTTTTAACATCAAGAGTCTTCTCTCCTTCAACTTCCTTTTTTCCCAAAGAAGATGATGGAGTTTGAAAATCACAAGTGTTATTTCTTTTCAAAATCTCATTCTTTTCCAAAACTTCTTTGTTTTTCCAAAAGTTAAGCCTTTCTTTAATGGAAGGACAAATAGAGGAACTTTCTCTTGAAATATTACATGTTTTAACCTCATGTTTCTCAACTTTCTCATTAGTTAAATCCTTTTTAGTGGGAATGGTGAAAGGAGGAGTGATGGGATCACCATTAGTAGTAAGAAAATCACATTTAACCACTTCCGAAGAAGTGAAAATGGCATTAGAATCCTCATCCTTTTCTTTTGGTGAAGAAAAGATATCAATCATACAAACCGACTCTTTATGAGGACGAGTGGTGTATTTGAGCTCTTCGCTTCTTAAACTAATAATCAATCTCTCCTCATCCGTCCTAAGGGACATTTCCTCTCCAAAAACATCGATCAAAGTACGAGCCGTCCTCAAAAATGGCCTACCCAAAATAAGAGGTACTCGATAATCACACTCAAAGTCTACTACAACAAAATCGGCCAGGAAAGTCAATCTTCCCACCGGGACCAAGACATCTCTAGCAATTCCTTTAGGAACACAAAGAGAGCAATTTGCTAGTTCTAAGGTCATCCGGGTAGATTGCAATGCGGGAAGGCCTAACTTTGTGTACACGGAGAGTGGCATAAGGTTGATACTAGCTCCTAGGTCGGCTAAGGCTTTGCATTTAAGCTCACTAAAAGTACACGGGATGAGAAACTGTCCGGGATCCTCAAGCTTTTCGGGAAGCTTTTTGAGAATGATCGCCGAGCAATTTTCACTCACCGGTGTATTAGCCATCTCGTTTAACTTCTCTTTGTTCGACAACAAGCTTTTTAACATCTTTTGATACTTAGGCATTAAGATCAAAGCATCCGCCAAAGTAATGTTCACATGAATCTTTTTGAACATTTCCCAAAACTTTTGGATTTGCACTTTATCATTTTCACCTTTCTTTTCATACTCTACCCTAGAAGGATATGGAAGAGTTTTTGTTGGCTTGTTTGGTATGATTGGTGGAGTTTTAGGCAAGAAAAACTCTTCCTTATCAATTAAGATCTCTTCAAAAACACTGTCTCTAACCTCATCATCTTTCTCCTTATCTTTCAACTTATCTTTCCCTTTCCCATGGTCTACCCGAGGTTGGACGTTTGCGGTACTTTGTGAACTTTTGGGTTGCTCTTTGTCCTTTGTCACCTCAGTTTCCTTAGCCTTCTCATTGTCCGGATTGACATAAGGAGGAGGCATAGGAGGTAAAGGTCCATCATAGGCCAAACCACTCCTAATTATTCCCACTATTTTTTTGAAAATTTCTTTGCTCATTTTGAAATTCATTTTGCTCTCTTTTAAAATCATTTAAATTCTTTTGCAAATTGGTCTTTGCTTTTGAAACATGTAAAGCATCATATTATGAAAATTCCCTTTGCTCATTTTAAATCTTGTGACACGCTTGAAATCATTCCAATTCTTTTGCAAATTATTCAACAGTACCATCATTTGCTTTTAGTGTAAGCCTCAAATCTAGCATAAGATCCACCGGAATTACTTGTGTACTCAGAAGCTTGAATCAGGCTTGAGCTGTTGTGTAAACCTGATTTAGACTCCATGTTAACTTGATTGGTTTGGTTCACATTCCTAGTCCCATTATACCCTTGGTTCCCTATTGTATCCTTGGTTAGGTCTAGAAGCTTGGGGATTAGGTTGAGTAAAGCCCGGTGGTCTTGTGTAAGAAGCCACACTAGAAGGAGAGATACCACAGACATTTCCCTTGACCAAGAACCACCAACCGCAGCGCTTGTTGAATTTTGAAAATTGACATGATAAACCGTGTGACTCATAACCTCCTCTATCATATGTGCACAACATTATACTATGATTACACCACAAGTATAACCTCTTTCCTCCACCGCTTTAATCGGAACGGGAGTAGGCACAAGAGCTTTCATCATATTTTTCATCTCATTCATTTCATTCCTAAAAGTCAAAGTCATCTTATCCTCTAATGCCGCTGCCATTTGTTGGAATTCGAAGTTAGATGATGAAGAAGTAGAAGAAGATGGAGGAGCATTCGTACTCACTCGCATCATGGCGTTCCGTGAACATCTAACTTTGATGCTTTATTCCTAGATTTGTAAGCCAATCGTTGGACTTTTATAGAGTAAAATTGCACCACCTGGGCAGCGGAATTAAGAGAATCTTGATCATTGTAGCTCAACGAATTGTAGAATGTGTCTAATTGGTGCATGAGCGAAAACCCGTGATGAGGACACTTCCTTAGAAGTTCCTTGAAACGCTCCCAAGCTTCGGAGAAAGATTCTTGAGCAATTTGTCGAAAATATCGTTTATATCATTCCGAAGCAAGTAGTCTTAGAAGTGAAAGAAATAGTTGATGACTTAGACACTAAGTCATCCCATGTAAGAATAGAATTCGGGGGTTCTTGTCAAGGCCATGTTTTTGCAACCCCAGTCAAGAGAAAATGGAAAGAGAAAAGTTTTGATGGTGTGTAGGTACTCCGGTACCTTTGATTATTAGTTATGCTCTCAAAAGACCGAATGTGGCATAGCTCCTCTCATACCTCCTCGAAAAATTCGATTTTGAACAAGATTAATGAGAGAGGATTTTAGTTCAAAATTTTGAGCATTGATGAGTGGTACAACTATAGCACTTTCAAACCCCCCGGTGGAGCTTGAAGTTGCTCCGGCCACGATAGGTCGTCATTACGGCCATTTGAATCGTAAACTTATCAACAATAGTGGATTGCCTCGTGTGTTGGTCAGAGAACGTCGACAATTACGTCTTCTCGGAATTGTGTATTCCAAGGAAGAACGAGTGCGCATGCACTAGTGAAAATAATAAAAAGAAGAATTTGAGATTAAGAAGATTATTTTTTTGGGGAAATTTACAATTTTTAGTATTTATTAGGAAGGAAAACAAAAAGAAAAATTATTTTTGGTAACCGTTAATTACAAGCTTCACGATAAGTCTCCAAGATTACGCACAAATGAGCGGAAAGGCTTAGCGAGCCGGCAATGACTTCTTAGCAAGTAGCTATCGACCTTTCCATTTAATTAAATTATTAAATATATTAAAACTGATAAATTTAAATAAGTACATATAATTTGTTATAAATTTATCAATGTTTATTTTTATAAACGAGGTTTGAAAGCCCGCGCTTCGCTGCGAGGTGTTGGTCAACGGAGCGTTACACACAGGTCGTAACATACAATTTTTTTCATACCCTACATGTGTAATTGGGAACATGTATACTATAAGCTTGAAATTCCACCAGTTAAATGTAACACCCCCAAATTTCAACAACGCGGCGGAATACCACTATGGGGTGCTGGTATGCGGCTTGTGAGCACTAGTCAAATTTATATATATATAGTATTAATCCCGTGAAAATTCTTTCCAAATTACTCCTCAAACAAGAGAAATAAAAGGATAAAATCTCACTAAAGAAAACACAATATGTATATTTTTAACCGGGAAGTATTTTCTTCTCGGGTCGTATCCCAACGAAGTCGTGAATTGAGATTCGGGAATAATTCGGATTCGAGTCAAGAATGTATAAAGGATTTTTGAACTTTGAATTACACTACGAATATAATAGCACAATTAAACTAAAAACAATTAAAGAATTAAAAACGTTTAACTAATGCGAAAAAACTAACAAATGCGACTTAAAAACGTGAGCTAAAACTGAAATTTAAAATCTAAAGCATTTCTATTAACAAATTTTATACCTAAAAATCAAAAATTTAAAAAGAAAATTTTAGGAAAAAGAATTAGAATTTTTTAACTATTTTTGAATTTTCTATGAATTTCTAAAGAAAGATGAATTACTAAAAATAAACTTTTTCTAAAAATTATTACTAAAATTCTACTTTTATTTTTCAAAAATACTAGAGTGAAAAAGAAAATTTTAGGAAAAAGAATTAGAATTTTTTAACTATTTTTGAATTTTTTATGATTTTTTAAAGAAAAAGAAATTACTAAAAATCTATTTAAATTCCTAGAAAATACAAATTTAACTGAAAAAATAAAGAAAAATGGTTTTAAACTACTTAAAAGGTGCAGAAATCAAATGGAACAAAAAATGCCCAAATTTTATAAACTAATTGAACTCTAATTTTGCCAATTAAAACCTAACCCTAATTTTATTAAAACTAATTTCAAAAATATAAAAACTATTTTATTATTCCTAAAAGACTAGGGTAGAAAATGAAACAATAGAAAGTAAAGGGTAGGCGGGGTAATTAACTCGAATTTACACTATAGTGAAAACGGGTAACCTCTAACTATTAAGAAAGTACTAAACAGACCCTACGATTTGCTTATTATGAGCTTATTTAAAAAATGAGAATAAGCAAAAACTTAAAACTACAAAGTTGAAATTGAGCTTATACTCTACAACTTTAATAAAAACACTATGACATTTTATCCACTGAATAAGCTAGAAAATAAGCTTCTAATACTGTCTCACAGAAACTTAGGTTTTTCTTTTAAAATTCTAACTTTTTC
This sequence comes from Tanacetum coccineum, assembly GCA_026074375.1. Taxonomy (NCBI): domain Eukaryota; kingdom Viridiplantae; phylum Streptophyta; class Magnoliopsida; order Asterales; family Asteraceae; genus Tanacetum; species Tanacetum coccineum. Next base: position 65,430 of record BQNB010006236.1, on the reverse strand, counting down.
AAACTTTGCTTATATCTAGCTTATTACCTAATGAAAATAAGATCCAAAAGAAGCTATATGAAGCTTAAGATGTATACTAGAGATTTCTAAAAAGAAATAAGCTGAAGGTTAACAAGATTAACAAGAAATTTGTTATTGAAAAGACTAAGATTCAGCTTAAAACTGTTTTTAAGCAAATCCTAATAAGCTAATTAACTCAAATATAGATTCTAGAAACTGAAACTTTAAAAATAAGCTGACCTATGATCTTTGAATGAACCTAGATAAAAGGTTTTTTTGAAATAACAGCTAGAAATTAGAAATCTAAAAGTAATAAGCTAATTCTCTTAGCTGCTACTATACCACTTTTGCAGGTACTTAAAAGCTAATCTAAAGCTTATGAATGAAAGTTAAAAGATGAATGTTAAAGAGCTAATAGAGTACTACTTAAATTATTAAAACTAAATCCTAACTCTTACTTTCAAATGCTAAAAAATGGCTAGGAAATTGATAGGCAACAGCAGTATTAACTGAGTTAATACTGCTATTGCTGATATACTTGGTAAACAAAACTAAATGCAGGCTAAATTCTAAATTGAAACCTCTTTAAACAAACTACCTATATGTATTTAAACCTACATTAATCAAATGTGAGCTCTAAAATGGTGAGAATCACTAAAATCTTAAAACTACTTTAGCATTAAACTTCCCTGGTGCTGGCAAGGACTTTTTAAGCTCTAAATTTGGAAAATCTACAAACTAATCTTTAAAACCTATTTAGAACTTGATTACTTTGATAAACTCAACTGTGTAAAGAGCTTTGACAGTCTATTGTTGACTTTAAAAGTCAAAAATGCATTAACCCAAACACTACTTAACTAAAACTGTCCAAACTTAATCTCACTTAAAATCTATTTTAAAACTAAATCTGTCAAAACCTTATATCTACTCAGTATTTAACTAACCTAATTAAGCTATTTTAACTTTAAAAACTAAAGCTTATTAATAGGAATAAGCTAGTTTATCAGCTAGCCTATTATACTAATATGACAGAACTAAAGGAAATTACAACTAAATGGATTCTAGCTATAACAGCTTAAGGCATTTGAATATCTAAACAAACTAAACAATATCAAACAAATTTAAGCACACAAAAAGTAAAACAATAAGCTACTGAATTAAGCTCAAATTCTACAATGAAATATAGAAAATGAAACCTGAAATTGTAGTCTCAGAACTAGCCACTCTTGTTGAGTGAGTGGCTTTAAAAACATGCACCTAATGGCTCCTAGCCTCTAAAACCTGAGCTATAAGCTCAATAAGCTAGCTTGAGCTTATTAACTCCAAAATCCTCCATCATCCATCAACTTGAATTCAAATGACAATTTATGAACAAAAATAGACAAACTTAGTAGTAAAAATCTTTTAGCGATATTAGAACAATTTTAGAACAAAAGAAAATGTAATAAGCTAAATTGAGCTTATTTCAAGCTTATTGACTTAAACTAGCTTAAAACATGAAAACTTTAAAACAAACACACTTCAACTAGCTTGATTACTTTTAAAAGAAAGGTACAAGATTAAAAACAGGAAGTACAACTGAATTAAAAGTTTAAAAGCTTAATTGAACACGATGAACAGTACACGTAAGATTTAAAAGGGAAAATTACAAAGAAAACTGAAAATTTTAACTATCTCCTCTAAAACTCTATTACAAGCTTATTTATAGATGAGAATGATGAAAGGATGAGAAACTCCAAGTCCTTCTAAGCCATTGGATCTCTTTGATTTGGTTTTAAGCCGTTGGATTCAATTGATGAGGTGTTCGAACCAATTAGAGCTCGCCACGTGTGCAAGATGATGTGGAGATGCTAAAATACGAGGTAAAGAAGAGAAGGGAGAAGCAGGGAATGAGTTTGGGAAGTTGGGTTTGTTGGGCGTTTTTGGGCGGGAAAATTGGTTAGAAACAGTTAGGGGAAATTAAACCCGCGTGTAAGTTTGAATCTTTGGCCTATTTGCATAAGTGGTCCTTGTGTTTCATTCCCACAATTGTAGTGTTAAAATAACTTTCAAAGTTGACACTTCTGGCCCTTGTGGTTTCTATCTCCTTTTTCCTTTTGATAAATCAACTTTCTAACTTTGTCATCTTTGGTCCTTTGACTTCAAAACATCCAAATGAGCCCTTGAACTTTTGAAAACTTGTCATTATTAATCCTTTGACTTCAATTGGGTCTTCATTGACTTTCTTCTCTTGTTGTCGGGCTGATCCGGCTTTGATAACTTTTTCAAACTTCTCTCTTGTACTTGTCTTTTCCGTTTCTTGTCGGTTTTGGCTTGTTTTTGCTCTTTTTGACTTTAATATCCTTTCCTGCACATTAAGACACAAAAGCACACATATTCCATCTTTTGGCATGTTTTCTTGGCTTTTATTGGCAAAATCCCGGGTATTTAATGTATACAATTTAACACTTATCAGGTGCTACTTCATAGTCCATACGCACAAGTCACAGAAAACGACCTCAAAAGAGACGTTTAAAAATAAATTTCACATTCAATATATTAAAATCAGAGTTTACAAAAGGTCCCATTTATAATGCAATAGAAAACACAATTTTTTAAAGTTTGTCGAATGGAACTCAAGTTATTAAGCCTTCAAAAATATATTCGCGCGACTCAAATGCTCCCAATGCTCCACTAGCAAAATAATAACCTAAGAAAATACATGAAAAAACGTCAACAAAAATATTGGTGAATCCATAGGTTTAAGTAAAATCAGTATTGACATAATTCAAGAAATATTTCAGTAAGAAAAGAAGCGTTACAACGTTTAAAAGTATTACCTAAGGTTTAACTTCCCTCGTTTTGCCAAAACGTACTACCCACTTTCAAGGTATACCCTAAAGCAAACTTTATCCTCGATTTGAATTCCATCGGCTTACGCTTTAGATTAGCGTAACTCTTTTGTCGATCTTGAGCAGCTTACATTCTCTGCTTGATCTGCACGATCTTCTCAATTGTTTCTTGAATTAATTCTGGAATGAGGACTTGAGCTTCTCCAACTTCGGTCCAACAAACAGGTGAACGATACTTTCGACCATAAAGGGCTTCGAATGGTGCGGCCTTGATGCTAGCGTGATAGCTATTCGTTATACGAGAACTCGGACTAATGAAAAATGGTTAACCAAACCTTTTCAAAAATTGATCCCCATGCACGTAGCAGATCCTCGAGAGTTTGATAGGTCCTCTCGCTTTGGTCCGTCGGTTTGGTGGATGGTACGGCGGTACTCTATCCAATTAAGTACCCAAATGCGTTCTGAAGTGACCTCCAGAAATTTAGATGTGACCTCTGGGTCGCGATCACCAAATGATTGAAAATAGGGTATTCCATGCCTCGTGCAACTCCTATCAGGTACATTCTTGCAAGTTTATCCATAAGATTAGTTTCCCTCATTTGTACAAAGATAACAGACTTAGTAAGTCGGTCAATAATCATCCAAATAGTATCGCAACCTTGTGACGACTTAGGAAGCTTTATGAAAAAATTCATGATGATATTGTCCCACTTCCATTAAGGTATCTCGGGTTGCATCAACAAACTTGATGGCCTTTGTTGTGCAGCCTTGACCTTAGCACAGGTCAAACACTTGCTAACATAGGTGGCGATGTCGGCCTTCATATTGGGCCACCAATATAGTTTTCTTATATTGTAACCCCCCCCCCCCCCCCCCCCCCCCCCAATGCGCCGGGCCGGAACATCTTGTCAGAACCCAGGTTAATAGTAGTATTTTGACTTGTGGGACTCGTACATAATCACAGTCCGCAAATCGCCATAACAAGGTAACTAACTCCTGCCATTAAGGCATAGGGTTCCATCCGCACGGGGTTCCAACTTTTCCGTCCTAATCTCCTCTGGATTTTTAGCATTTTCAACCAACATTCCTCCAACATCTTCATTCCTGATGTTCTTTGGTTTCCGTGGTTGAGTCTGAGCATTCAAGAATTGTTTGGGAAGATCCAAGCTAATAGTCATGACTAAAGCTCGAACCCTTAACGGTAGTTCTCGTTCTTTCCTACTCAAAGCATCAGCAACGACATTTGCTTTCCCCGGGTGATAACGAATATCGCAATTGTAATCACTGAGCAGCTCTAACCATCGGCGTTGTCTCATGTTTAGTTCCTTCTGATCAAGAATGTGTTGTAAGCTCTTATGATCAGTGAACACTATACACTTGGTTCTGTACAGATAGTGTCTCCAAATCTTGAGAGCGAACACTACTGCTCCAAGTCCAAATCATGAGTCGTATAGTTCTTCTCATGAATTTTCAACTGGCGTGATGAATAAGAAATCACCTTTTCTCCTTGCATCAACACAGCGCCCAAACCCTTCTTTGAAGCATCACAGCATGCGATGAAATCTTTGCTTCCCTCAGGTAAGGTTAGGATTGGTGCACTGCACAAACTTCTGCTTCAATTGTTGAAAGTCTGCTTCTTGTTTATCGCCCCAAACAAAACATGGACTTCTTTTGAGTAAGCTTGGTCATTGGTTTTGCGCGATGTTTGAAAACCCTTCTATGGATCTTAGTTAATAACCCAGCTAAAAGACCTAAAAATTGACGAAATCTTCCGTTGGTTGGAATCTAGGGATGCCTAATCTATAATGGATTCGATCTTGGCTGGGATCCACGTGAATGCCTTTCACTATCATCACTTGACCGAGGAATAGGAACTATACTTTTGGGAATCCAAAATTCACACTTGGATAAATTTGGCATACAAAACTCCTCTTTCTTAAGGCAATTCTAAGATTTGCTTAAGGTGCTCTTCGTGTGCTAGCTTGTTCTTCGAATCTATCAGAATATCGTCAATGATGACATTTACGAATTTATCAGATATGTTTGTACCACCTGATTCATCAAGGTCCATGAATACGACAGGTGCGTTTTTCAAACCCAAATGGTCATAACTTGAAATTTCATAATGGCCGTTTAACGATGTCCTGGAAAGCTGTCTTGGGAAAGTCTTTTTCTTGAACCCTCAGTGGTGATAACCTGACCTTTTGGTGATCTTCGAGTAGACACTCGATCCTTGAAGTTAATCAGAATAGATCATCAATCCTTGGGAGTGGATAACGGTTCTTTACCGTCAGCTTGTTCAATTCCTGATAATCAATACACATCCGGAATGATCCGTCCTTCTTCTTGACAAACAAGACCGGAGCTCCCTAGGGTGAGGAACTGGGTCTTATAAAGCCTTTGTCGGACAGCTCCTTCAGTTGTTCTGACAACTCTTTCATTTCAGAAGGCGTCAATCGATAAGGTGCCCGTGCTACAGGTGCAGCACAGGTACCAAATCAATTTGAAATTCCACTTGTCGAGTCGGAGGAAGACCCGAAAAGTCTCAAGAAATACTTTAGGAAAGTCTCGAACTATTGGCTCGTCCTCTAGTCGCTTCTTCTCCGACTTGTCTTCAACCTCCTTTGCAGTGACATGTGCCAAAAAGATAGGAAATCCTTTTTCCATGTACTTCTGCATTTTAGTGCATGAAATGATGTTTAATCGTGTCACTTTCCTTGTTACTTCTGTCCACTGTGTATGTTAAGGTTCTTTCTCCAGGTGGTGCTAAACAATTTCTCGGCACACACATGACCGATTTTTGGTACTTCAACAACAAATCCATACCGATTATAGCATCGAAACTACCAAGTTCTACAGGCATTAAGTTTATGTTGAATGGGTGATTTAGTAAATTCTCTAATGGCGAGCAAATTCGATAGCGAAATTGTCATAGGGCGACTAGTAATGTGTCTTGGCTTCTCGGCTTAGGATTTGGTATAAGATGATGCCAACTTTATAGTAAGACGGAGTGAAGGTTCTATGCTTAGTTGATATGGTTACTAATTGAATTTTCCAAAAGTAAAACGCGTTCTATGATACACACACAAAACATTGATATTTTTGTTTTTTTTTTTTAAATCGTAGAAAATTGTTTCCTTAACAAGAGGTTTTTAGGTGACTACTCTCCAGCACCGGCATAGGTACCTTCTGGAATTATTACATAGTTGATCAGGCCATGTATATTGAGGACTACGATGCATTGCTCTTTTTGTCAAAATAGAGTTATTTTCATGATATTCGTGAGAGTAGTTTGTAAGAGTAAATAAGGAACCTAAGTTAATATTGGCAAAATTCTCCTAATACGATAATTTGAAATCATTCGTACAACTGAAATTTAAGGGAAATACAACGAGAACTCCTAAGGAGATAAAGTCTAAGATAGTTTCAACTTAGGATTTATTAGGCAAAGCGAGACAACTTTCTCTTTTAAGCTTTGATCTTATTTTTAATGTTGTTAGGGTCTTGATCGGTTTCCCCTTCTCTTAAGGCATGCACCGCTCCACGTGCTCTAGCACATCTAGTTTGGTTTTCATGGTTTCGGTTCTTTCGCTCCGGGCAATCACTCCTGCAGTGCCCTTGATTCCTACATTCATAGCAATAGCCTCGATAGCATTAGCCACTCGTTTGGCTACAACCCGCTCAATTTACTCAACACTCATCCCTTGATTAACAATTGTCATCATTTCTTGAAAATCACAAGGAACAAAATGTATATGAAGTTTCATCCACAGGAAAATCATGACACTCTGTGATCCCAACTTATATGTAAGGTGAGACCACGTTATGCAGAGATATAAGATAACGGCAACCATGGCGTAAATAAATCCCCATCATACAGTAGCATGATCATAACCAACAAAGTAGGTCAATACTTAATACATCGTTTACATGAGTAAAAGAGTACAAGCTTTTTATTAACACTACCAACCAAGTATTACTCAAGTTTAGTGGGATATAATACAAAACAAGCTACACTGACAAATCTATTTGTCTATGGGCCAGGGTGCCTCTCAAGATTCTAGATGCTAGACTCTTATGTTATCTTTAAGTGACTTAACAATCTCTGGTGGTGGTGATAAAGATGAAGATAGTGCAGCAGCAAACTCGGTAATGCATGCCTCAGCAGATGGTAATCATAGAGTATTGTGTTAAATAGACATCCGTATTGCACGGGATTTGGTCTCAGAAAACAAGATGATATAGTGTGGGTAGGGTAGGAGCAGACTCATCAGTCGTAACTGCCTCTGCATCCTCAGCTTGAGGGGACAGGGTCATCTGTAGGTACAACAGAAAGGTCTGCCGGAGTTAGATGCTCCTCCTCCTCCTCGTCCTCCTCATCCTTATCAACATCATCATCATTGTTGTCATCATCAGATGACTTATTATCCAAAATTATCTCCTCCATCGGTAGGATAGTCAGCAGGATCCTCCTCCAGGTCCTCCCTATCCTCTTCTGGATCGGAGTCAGCAATGTAGCCTGGTGATAGGGCTGTAGGTGAGGCATCAGCAAATAGAGGCTAATCCTTCATTGGTCCCTCTATCTCCTCATCAGAAGCTCACTGGAATCTCCATGGCTCGGAATTAATATAAATAGACGTGTAGGTAACCGTCGATAATGAAAACATAACTGCTTGAAACGAGCAAAACTTAACTTATATAAATATATTATATAAGGCTGGTATGGTAAATACGAGTATGCACTTATGGCATAAATGAATGATTGTGAGGTATCATATTCGATAGCTTAATGTTTAGGTAGCGCTTAGGACCTACGAGCTTATCGTACTACCTTGCCTAAAGAAATATTCCCCTATTTATATAAATAGCCCTTATATAAATAATTGTAGAGTTGTGCGAAAGAATGCAAACTCATCTTTGTATATATACAATATACCCTCATAGTAATATACGTACTATAATATAAACACGTATATCAATTATGAATGCATCTAGTCCCACTAATGCAATCAACTAGTATGTCATGTAAGCATCTAGTAAAACTAACTAATGCAAACAACTAGTGTGTGTCCCATAAAAACCCTTTTTATGAATGCAATGTTTGAAAATGGTTATAGTCCAGCAAAAACATTTTGACCTGGTTCTCTATAACCTTGGCTCTTGATACCAATCTGTAACACCCCCAAATTGGGTCGCAGCGGAATAAGGGTCCGGGGCGTGTTACTTCAAGATCAAATAGAAACGACCAAAAGTCTTTAAAACTGATTACATTAGGATTTAACAAATTATTGTTGTACAATTAGCCCTAGAAGCTTTAACTTGTTCCTTATTATTATTACAAAGATACTGGTTCACATAACATGAGTTTTCAAAAACATAATACAACCATATCTTTAGCATGACTTCCCAAAACAAAATCACCAATGTATCCTTGGCACCTTATGCTTACTGATCTCCTGAAAAACATTGCTTTAAAACGTCAACAATAATGTTGGTGAATTCATAGGTTTGATAAATCATAATATACAGGACCGCAAGACTTTCCCCGTGATAATGCAACACATGCAGACATCACAAAACCAGATTACATTTTCCTAAGCTCATGACACTGAAGCTAGACAATTTTCTTGCACATAATATTATTGCAATTTTCTGCCAGATTAGATGTTTAATCGGTATACATCCCCAAATCCGACATGCTATACGTTGTTCTCTGTGATAGCTAGTCACCCTAACGGGATGGTCAATCCCAAATAGATCTATTCATAACATTTGCGCTCACATAATGTAATTCACAACTACATCTATGCAATTGACAGTTCATGATAATGGGATCAACTTGGTTATCGACTACTAGGCAAACATGTAAATCAATATAAAAATATACACTTGCGTCTAAATTTATAAAACAAGCATGTTCCACCCCACGTTATAAATCATTGATAATTCCTAAAAATAGGGGTTATGAACTCAACCTTGAGTTTAGTAATTAAATATCACAGATAGAGGTCACGTAAGAAGATTGAATGCAACCTATATTATCATAGGTCGTATAAGCACTAATCGCTTTGATTAAAACTAACATCTTTGCCATGTTTATGTAGCTTACATCTACTATCGTTCGGGTCTATCATATTTAAGAGGTCATGTAGTGAAGTATGAGGAGCTAGGACAACTTTAAATTGTAAATCCAGCAAACTCGTCGATACGCCAACACGAAGGAGGCTCTCATTATGAAATCCTTGTAATATGAGTTACTTTGATAACCCAACATATAATTCTATATAGCCAATCACCATCTAATTAATTTTGGTTAAAATTGGTTTAATAAGTAAATAGTTTTATAATTACCGTTTTAGTAAATTTAGCATAACTTTTTCGTTTTAAGCCGATTTCTGACGTTTCTTATGCCCACGACTTTCGTATTAGGACGTGTATCATAATTTGAGATTTCATATTTTGATCTCTCATGAACATTACTTTTACTGTTAATACCAGTTTATAAAATTCATTTTTATAGTTTTAGTTATCGTAAAACCCAGTGTAAAGTCGTATTTTATTCGTTCTAGCTACATTTTTAGCGATTCTTTCCGAGTACGGTCTTGTTATTGGAAACTTCTTATCAAATTTTATAAGGTTTACAAATATAAGTTTCTGTCATGAATAGTGTTTTACTGTTCATATTTTATTAAAAATTTATATTTTATAAAATTTTAATTACCGAATTACAAAAAAGAAAATCGCGAAATTCTAACTTCTTCATTATTTAATTTAAAATATCAGGATTTTTATCATTTTTGAATCCTAAAAATGTGTGTTATTTGTTAAAAATATCCAACTTGCTGTTTGATAAGTTTCTATAGTAAAGTTATGTTATAAACGATTAATTAACGTATAACTCGTAATTAGCGTAACTTTTTCGTTATCTATCCGTTTGACAAGTTTCTTACCTTTTCGGAATCGTTACTAGATGTAGAATATTTATAAAACATAATATCCACTGTTTGGAATTCGATTCCAAACAGCCCCTTAATATCTATATATTTACTTATTTATTAAACTTGTTTTATATACTTTTTAACTAAGTAAATTTCCACAAGTTTTTCCCAAAATATTATTACCTACTATATACTAAATATTTTATATAATCCATACTGTCCAAATTTATCCATTTGTCCAAGTTAACAACTCCATAACCTCACATGAAATCATAACATCCTTAAGTAAACTTTTACTTCCAAGTTTACACTTATATATTTTTCACTTTAATCAACATGTTACCTTACTTATAGATTCATTATTCCATGATATATAAAACAACAAACATAACATAAGAAAAAGTGCTACAAAGATTATCACAAGTAAAAACTCTTTTACATGTAATTAAAAGCCCTAGGTGCATTCACTACATATATCATAATTATACACATAAAATCCATGTTTATGAAACAATGAGAGTTTTGATACTTATATGAGATGAATATGTATGTCTAACAATCTAAAACCCTTGTTTAGATTAGAAACCAAAGCTTGCACAATATGAACCCTAGTTTTCCAAGTGAAAAACCTTAACTTTCCTTTTCTTGATTAAAGCTTGAATATGGTTAACCAATGCTTGCAAATGCCTTAGAATATCTTAGGAAGGATGTGTGTATGTGTGTATAGATTGTAGAAAATTTGGTATGGATTTGTTATTAAGGGTGTTTGAGGCCGTGGCCTATTGAAGAGCCAAAGGGAGTGTTTTTGTAATTTTTAGCTAAGTGTTTTGATATCTATGAGTTTCTTACAAATAGTATAAATTGTATAATATGGTATTCCTTGGTCAAAAGTGTGCATTAGCTAGTCCAAAAACACCTTGAGGGTTTTATGGATCTTGTTTCTTGGTCTTTGTCAAAGCGAGGGATTAGGATGGATTAAGGTCAAAAGTGACAAGGTTGGCTATGGTAAATGCAAAGTGATCGTACACAAAACCAACTTGTAAGATTTTTCTTATATATCTTTGTATAAGTTGCAACAATTTCGGCATATGTATGATATATATGATATATTTTTGTAACTTTTATGTATTGGGTATAAAAGTGGGTATCTGTTGAAGCGTAGAAAAGTTTTGGTGGTTCCGGGTATGCCTAAACGTATTTTATTGCGAAACGTAATCACTTTACGCAACCAATAAAAAAAATAAAATGAACAAAGTTAATAATTATCCTCAAAATAATTACTTAACCCTTGCTTGATGTAAATATTTAATTGTGTGATGCCCGTTTACATTGAACGCTAAATTTTAGCCGACGCGATTTAGCTTAACGTTTACGATTTAAAACAAACGCGTACAATACAAAAGATACATAGTAGATTTATCGACGTCGTCAATGACTTGAAAACACAGGGTGTTATACCAACCCTTCCCAAAGTCGATCACGCAAGCACGCAGCATATCCTCGAGAGTTTGAATAGTCCTCTCGCTTTGTCCGTCGGTTTGTGGATGATATGCCGTACTCATATCCAAGCTAGTACCTAAAGCCTTCTGAAGTGACCTCTAGAAATTTGATGCGAACCTAGGGTCGTGATCACAAATAATTGAGACAGGTATCTCATGCCTCGTGACTACCTCTTTCAGGTACATTCTTCCTAACTTTTTCATGGGATCAGTTTCCCTCATTGGTACAAAGATTGCGGATTTAGTAAGTCGGTCAACAATCACCCAAATGGTGTCAAAACCTTGTGACAACTTAGGAAGCTTCGTGATAAAATGCATAGTGATATTATCCACTTCCATTGAGGTATCTCAGGTTGCACCAACAAACCCGATGGCCTTTAGTGTTCAGCCTTAACCTTAGCACATGTCAAACATTTGCTAACAAATGTGGCGATGTCGGCCTTCATATTGGGCCACCAATTTAGCTTCTTCATATCCTGATATATTTTGTCAGAATAGATGGATAGAGTATTTTAACTTGTGGGACTCATGCATAATCACAGTCCTCAGATCACAATAACATGGCAACCAACTCCGGCCATTTAAACATAGAGTTCCATCCGCGCGGGGTTCCAACTTCTCTTTTGGTATATCCTTTCTGATCATACCTCCTACATCTTTGTTTAGGAAGATCCAAGCCAATAGTCATAACCAAGGCTCGAACCCTTAATGGTTTGATCCGTTCCTTCCTTCTCAAAGCATCAGCAACAACATTTTCCTTCCTCAGAGGTGATAACGAATCTCACAATCGTAATCACTTAGCAACTCTAACCAACGACGTTACCTCATGTTTTGCTTCTTTTGATCAAGAATGTGTTGTAAACTCTTGTGATCTGTGAATACCATACACTTGGTTCCGTACAAATAGTGTCTCTAAATTTTTAGAGCAAACACTACCGATCCAAGTTCCAAATCATGAGTCGTATAGTTTTGCTCATGAATTTTCAACTATCATGACGCATAAGCAATTACTTTCTCCCTTTGCATTAATACATCACCCAATCCCTTATGCGAAGCATCGCAATAGACCACAAAATCCTTGCTTCCTTCAGGTAAAGCCAGAATTGGCGCACTGCATAACTACTGCTTTATTAACTGCAAGGCGGCTTCCTCCTTGTCACCCTAATCAAACTTAACTCCTTTCTGAGTAAGCTTGGTCATTTACCTTGCGATCTTCGAAAATCCTTCAATGAATCTTCGGTAATACCCAGCAAGACCTAAAATTTGACAAATCTCCGTTGGTGTCTTAGGAGATGCCCAATATTTTATGGATTCAATCTTAGCATGATCCACGTGAATGCCTTGACTATCAATCATGTGGCTGAGAAAATGTACCTTGGGAATCCAGAATTCACATTTAGAGAATTTAGCTTACAAATCCTCTTTCTTAAGCAATTCCAAAATTGCCTTAAGATGTTCTTTATGTTCCTTCTCGTTCCTTAAATAGATGAGGATATCATCAATAAAGACAATCATAAACTTATCCAAGTATGACTTTCACACCCAATTCATGAGATCCATAAATACTGCCAGTGCGTTCGTCAAACCAAATGGCATAACTTGGAACTCTTAATGACCATATCAAGTTTTGAATGCCGTCTTTGGAATATCTTATTCACATACTCAAAGCTGGTGATAACCTGATGTTGTCCCAGTTGAAGGATACCTCTTGTTGGATCCCACTTCAATAGATCGAATTCCTTAAGCTTGTTTAAGGTTTAGTTATATTAGATAAATCTAACACAACTATATTAGAAACTTTGTTAAGTGTATTAAAGATTATGCGGAATCTAATCTTTAATATTAGAAGAATTCTTAATGAAACAGTAACACAAGATCACAATTCAACAAACAATAAAAGCTCTAATATTATTAAGAATAATATGAATACTCTCCTAGTATTAGGGTTACAAAACCTTGAAGCTATGAATAACACTTATCAAATCGTAACACACACATATATCTATATTAAACTCTATACCCTAGGACCTCCTTTTATACACCAAGAAGTCCTAGTCGATTTACAATATATTCCTAAGACTTAGAATATTCTCTATGATCTATTTTATAAATAACTAATACTTATCATGTAAGTAATCTTGATCTCTAAACAATCTTTATCATTTCTTCTGTCTTTATCCTTTCTTTGACAGTAGAAACTCTTTCAGCAGTCTTAATCTTTGAGCAGCAGTAACTTATACACCAGCAGCATTAACTGAGCAGCAGTAACTCTAAGATTATCAAGAAGTCTTTTAATCCCAACAATCCTCCCCTAAACTTAATATTCTTCTTCAAAATCTCAAGTTTCTTCATTGAAAGCTTCATTAATCACCAGAAGGATGCTTCCAAACACTTCATTGATTCTTAAGCTATTTTGTGAGAAGTTTAAGAAGCTGATATGCCATTTCATTTAAATAATCAACCTGAAGCTTCTTGTTCAGCATATCTATAATTGTAGATATTGTAATGGGATATCTCTTCTCTACTAACATATGAATGCACACATGTTGCATCCTCAATGAATGAACTCTACAAGAATCATATAACTTCCAATCTAATAATTTGTAATCCTGTTGATTTTTCCATACTTGATCTTCAACATATGGATTAAACATTGTCTTCAAATCTCCATATAAAATCAAATCCAAATCCTCCACTGGTCTTGTTGATCCATATTTAGCTTTTACCAGCTTGTACAAATCTTCCAAATCTTGCCTGTCAAAACTTTTAAGCATTTGACTAAAGACCTTGTACATCTTTGAACTTCCATCAGCTCTTATTATTTGATAGTAGCTGTTCTTTCCTTCTTTATGGATCTTCCAGTCAACAATAGTTGGAGGCTTAGTAGCTAAAGGTACATTATCAATTGCAATCTCTTCTTCATCTGGAATGACTTGCATTAGACTTTGAAGCTCTGCTGTCTCTTTATCATCATCCACCTTTTGCTTCTTTGTATTCTCTTGTTCTAGCTCAGTGCTTGCTCTCTTTGAACTATCTTCCAGCTCTGTTTCTGCCTTCTTGGAACTCTCTTCCAGTAACTCAGTTCTATAGTCAACAAAGGTATTCACCTTTTTCATTGTTTTTTCAAACAATTCTTGAATATTAGCAAAGGACTTATTCTTCAAATTTTTGGGCTTCCATCCTTCCATGTTTTTCAGATAAGTACACATGATACTCCTTTGTTAAGCTCTTGTTGGTGGTCTGTTCCTCTTCTTTTCTGCTCTCTTAGCTGTAATTTTTTTTTCTTTGCTCTAAGCATTGTACAAATAATCTTGCCTTTTCTTCATCAATCAATTCTTCTTGCTCTTGAGCTTGTAGTCTTTAGGCCAACTGATAATCAGCTTCAACTTTATCTTGAACATCATTTCAAGCTATGTTGGCTTCTTCAACTTGTTGAGCTTTTTCTTTGGCAAGCCTTTCTTCTTCTTCTTCTTCACCTTGTAGCTTGAAGGCAAGTTCTTTATCAATTCTCATTTGTTCAAGCCTCTTCATAGGCTTCACTTGTTCCACCACAGGTTCTTCAATCATAATCCCTTTGCCTTTGTCCTATGGAGGTTTTGGTACAAGTATTTTTGTTATAGGTGTTGTTGTACTTGTATCCTGCTCTGGTTCTTGTATCACAACCCTACTATCCTTGAGTTTTGCACTCTTTAACTCTGCCAGTGCTTGAGCCAAAGTAATTTCTTCAATAGTAATAGTTTGAGCAGCATCAACTATTTCTTCAACAACATTTTCACTTTGCTTTGCAACAAATACTTCCTCACCAGCTAAAGCATCCACATCAAATATCTCATTATCATCATTAACTAGGGTAATGTCTTCATCAGCATCAATATCATGAATTCTCCTCCCCTGTTTGGATGCATCCTCACCCAAATCTTCTTCATCTCTAGAGGATTCTATCCTAGCACTCAAACCAACTTTATAAAGTTTTTTCAGCTTATGAGTTCTTGATCTATCCTTCTTTTCAAGCTTCTTGACCCTTCTCTTTAGACTAGCAATCTCATTACCTTGAGTGGTCTTTGTTGTCTCCAAATCAATAACTCTTGTTTGTAAAGTTATACATAATGCCATCAATTACTAAAGTTTTAGACTATCCTCACCACTTCAAAGTGTGTTACCTCTTGCGGGCAGTGGATCATTGGAAAGTTTAGATACATTCTCAGACCTAGTCTGAGCAATTGTATCCCCTATGGTTTCTTGGCGCCTGAGACCACCACCTGAAGTAGTTCCTTGGGAACTAGCTTCATTAGGTGTTGCCTTGGATCAGGTTTAAAAGATGTTACCACTGTCCTGCTCTGCTTCTAAGCTAGAAGCAGTCTTAGCAGCCCTCACCAAACTATCATCCAACTCCTTATAGACAGCCTCATCTACAACATTATCACTAGGAACACTAGACTGAGGTACTTGAGTGTCCTTCTTCTTAGGCCTCTTAGGTTTTTGAGTCTTTTGAGGTTAAGGATATGGTTGAATAAAAGTGGGCGTGTGATGGGGATCAGTGGGAATTGCTGAACCTTCACCCATTTCTTCTTGATTGTGTACCACCATTGTTGGAAATAAAGGTGTTTCCCTTCCAGAAAAACCTTTCCTACCCTTCTCATGTTTCCAAAAATCTTCTTAGTAAGAGAGGGTGTAACATAAATCCTATTATGATTTGACATCCCTTCCAGTTGCTTATCCAAAAAGAGTACAAACCTTGGATACATCAAAAATTTGTCCACATTATCCAAGTTCTTCACCATACTTTCAAAAATAAACTTTGAAAAGTTAAACTTCTAGTTTGTAGCTAAACAGATAATTGCGGATGCCATAGTGCTACTAAACTCATTCCATGCAGTAGTTTTTGGACTTAAGCATTGTAAAACATTATGAATAAGGAATTTTCATTATGGGGAGAAGAATGCTTTATAGAGAGTGAGTTTTTATGAAACCTGCTCATACCCCATTAATGCTTATTGTTCAAAGATGGTAGCATTGGGTAGACAATCAACACCTTCAGCATCTTCCAGTTGAAGATCTCTTCTCACAGTTGATTCAGTTATGATTATCTTCTTCCAATCCACTAGGGCTTGTAACTGTAGTTCCCTATTGACAGTTTTTGCCTTGATAGTAGCCAGAATTGTTCAATACACAAAGTATAGATTGTAGGATTAACCGTTAATGCATGCTTAATAGGGTGTGCATTCAAGAAATCCACAATTTGTTCAAACCCTTCACTTTCTGCAGGTTTAGACAAGAACGCGGCCATGTTGTGAGTATCAACAAACTTTAGGGTCGTCATTGTGTTGGGCTTTGATGATGGATGATAAAATTGAGTTAGGGTTTATGATTAAAGAGTATATGAAAGAGTGAAATCGATTCAATGAGTAATTGAAACCATTAATTAAAGTATTTATGAAAATACCCTCAACATCATTAACCATCACCAGCAGTAGTAAGTTTATGCCTTGCAGCATTAACTTTCACCAGCAGTAGTAAGTTTATGCCTAGCAGCATTAACTTTCAGCAGCAGCAGTAAGTTTATGCCTAGCAGCATTAACTTTCACCAGCAGTAGTAAGTTTATGCCTTGGAGCATTAAATTTCACCAACAGTAGTAAGTTTATGCCTAGCAGCATTAACTTTCACCAGTATTAACTCCAATTGCATTCTAAACACTCTGTCTGTTTTTAATATATTCAACTCTCTTTCTGTTTTTTAACTCACCACTTCTCTCAATTCACCAAATCACTCTGTTTATTTTTACACATCTCTCTTTCTGTTTTTATTCTCACCAACTCTCTCAATTCTTTTTTTCACCAAATCACTCTGTCTGTTTTTACACATCTATCTTTCTGTTTTTATTCTCACCAACTCTCTCAATTCTCACAATATTAATTATACCAGCAGTATTAAGAATAACTAATAGTATTAACTCAACAGTAGTAAGTTATGCCAGCAGTTCTAAGTATACTTAGCAGCAAAAACTTTTTAATGTCCTGAATAATAGTACTAATTCATACAAAACTTTACAAAAACATAAAGAGATAAAAGATTTTAGAGATTTAACATTCCAATACTAGCAATCAAATATTGAAATCTACTTACATCAAAAGCTTTTGTAAGCAAATCTACAACATTCTTGTCAGTATGGATTTTAACCATTTGAATCAATTTCTTTTCATTGCAATCTCAAATAAAGTGATGTCTAATCTCTATATGCTTTATTTTTTAATGAAAAATAAGATTTTTAATTATGCAAATAGTACTGTTATTGTCAATAAAAATCTTGGTATGCATAAAATTGTACCCATGATCAAGTAGTTGATTCTGAATCCAAAGCACTTGTCCAAAGCAACTTGAAGCAGCCACATATTCAGCTTCTGTTATGGAATTTGCAACCACTGTCTGTTTCTTGCACTGCCATGATATCAATCTACATCTAAGGAATTGACAACCTCTTGTTATAGATTACCTATCCAAGCTTGCTCCAGCATAATCACTATTAGTGTATGCTACCAAATCAAAAGGAGAATCTTTTGGATATCAAAGGCCCAATTTTGGTTGACATTTTAAGTACCTAAAAATTCTTTTTACAACATGAAGATGTAAAACCTTTGGATTGACTTGGTATCTAGCACAGGCACACACTGCAAACATGATGTCATGTCTGGAAGATGTAAGATACATCAATGAACCAATCATTGACCTATACATATGAACATCTACTTCTTCACCATCTTCATCCTTGGGCAAAGGCTTTTGAGTTTCTATTGGTGTGCTTGCAGTCTTGACTTCTGTAAACCTAAATTTCTTTAAAATTTCATCACCATATTTATCTTGACTAATAAATATGCCATCCTTCTTCTGCTGTACTTGTAATCCCAAGAAGAATGTAAGTTCTCCCATAGAACTCATTTGAAATTTCTCATGCATCAACTTTTCAAATGCATTGCATAATTCCTTCTTTGTTGAACCAAAGATGATATCATCCACATAAGCATGGACCAGCAAAATATCACCTTTGTACTTTTTGATGAATAAGGTTTTGTCAATTTTCCCTCTTTGAAACTCATTGTCCAACAGATATGTTGACAAGGTTTCATACCAAGCTCTAGGAGCTTGATGTAGTCCATACAGTGCTTTTTCAACCTTGTATACTCTATCAGGAAAGTCTGGATCTTCAAATCCTGGTGGTTGACATACATACACCTCTTCTTCAATCTTCTCATAGAGAAAATCACTTTTTACATCCATTTGATACAACTACAAATCTTTAACTAAAAGCATAGCTAAAAATTTAGCCTAATTGTTTCAATTCTTGCAACCATGGGCAAAAGACCTTCTATATTGATAGGTCAATCTTTTCTTGTGTGTAACCTTGAGCAACCAATCTTGCTTTATTTCTTATCACAATTCCTTTTTCATCCTTTTATTCCTGAAAACTTATTTAGTGCCTATAGCCCTTTTTCCATTTGGTAAATCCACCAAAGTCTAAACTTCTTGTAACTTAAATTGTAGAAGCTCTTCCTGCATATCCTCTATCCAACTTGGATCCTTTAATGCATGAATTACCTTTTTAGGTTCTTCCTGTGATAAAAAGCAAGCAAACAAGCAGTTTTAAAGATCTTTATGGGTTGTTCTTTGTTGAATAGTACTAACAAACCCATGTTCCTCCAAATTATTTGACATCTTTCTTGTTTGTGTAGCTGATTGCAAATCTCCAATCACTTGATCAAGAGGATGATCTTTATGAATTCTTGTAGTTGGAATAGGACTGACTTGGATTGTTGTATCCAAATTGTTCATGTCAGCCTCTGCACCATCATCTTCATCAACCTTCTTTCCATCATCACTTGAAGGTTTGGATCCATCATCTTGAGAACTCTTTGGATCTTGGGAATATGGTAGATCAGCAAGCCATAATGGTAGCAAAATGTAATTTTTTATAGGTTTTGTCTCCTTTCTAGCTTGACCTGCATTATCACTTGCTTTTGTACCTGCAAAACCATTAGACTGTGTACCTGCAACAATTGGCTCATAATTTATTGTTCTTGTTAATGCATCAATATTAAATAGCCAATCTGGTCCACTACCTACAACATTAGGTGTACTCTCACTAAACCTAATATGCAAGTTTTCTTCCACTATCCTTGTTCTACTATTGAATACTCTAAAGGCTTTACTATTCAAAGAGTATCCAACAAAGAAACCTTCATCAGCCTTACCATCAAATTTGCCTAAGTGATCTATGGTATTAAGAATGGTAACAGGACACCCAAATGGTCTCATAAAACTTAAAGTTGGTGTTCTACCATGAAAAAGTTCATATGGGGTCTTGTTATGAGGCTTAACTACTAACACTCTATTTTGCACATAGCAAGCAGTATTAACCGCTTCTGCCCAAAAAGTAGTTGGCAACTTAGAATCAGCTAGCATAGTCCTAGCAGCCTCAATTAGTGTCCTATTCCTCCTCTCAGCAACTCCATTTTGTTGAGGAGTTCTAGCTACACTAAATTGTCTCAAAATACCCTTCATCTCACAAAACTGATTCATTTCTCTGTTTTTGAACTCAGTCCCATTATCACATCTAATCACCTTAACCTTGTGATCTACTAGATTTTCTATCCCAGTTATAAAGGACTTAAGAATGCCACTAGTCTCATCCTTAGTAGCTAGAAAGAAAACCCATGTAAACCTACTGTAATCATCTGTGACAACTAGGCAATACATTTTCTTCATAAGGCTTTTTACAAATGTTGGACCAAACAAGTCCATATGCAACAAATGTAAAGGAAGACTGATTGAGTTCTCTGTTTTGGACTTACAAGAGGCTCTGTGCTGCTTTCCCTTTTGACAAGCAACACAGGTTTGATCATTTTCAAAAAGTTTGGAAGGTAAACCTCTTACAAGATTTCCCTTAACCAATTTATTCATGGTTTTAAAATTTAAGTGACCTAGCCTTCTATGCCAAAGTTTAGATTCATCAGATGTGGCTTTTGCAAAAAGGCAAGTTAAACCTCCTTTAGGAACTATGTTCTTTAAATCAACACTATACATATTGTTCTTTCTAGGAACTCTAAGTAAAACTTGACTTTCATCAATTAACTTAAAGTTTGGAGATAAAACAATACATTCAGTGTCATTAAAAAGAACACTATTCTTTTTATCACACATTTATGAGACACTAAAGAGATTAAACTTTAACTCTCTCACAAAATACACATTTTCAAAATCTAGATTGCTAGTTTTAATGGTACCTTTTCCTGTAATTTTCCCTCCTTTGGGGTTCCCTCCAAAAGTAACATATCCTCTATCTATCTCTTTATAGTCTATAAGATAGGACATGTTCCCAGTCATGTGCCTTGTGCATCCACTATCAATCACTCCTTGATCCTGTAAATCCATTTGTGGATTGCCCTGCACATTAGATAAGAAAATCAGTTTCTTTTGGAGACCCAAGCCATCACTGACTTGGATCTACCATGTGCATCAATATAATCAAACCTTTTTAAGGTGATTGATGCACTATTGTGTTTAGAAATATGGTCTAAAACTTTAGTCTTTGGTTTCTAAACCCAACAAGCTGAGGCCTTAACAACATTATCATTATTTCCCTTAACAGCATTAACTACTGCTTTTGGCCTAGCATCATTAACTACTGCTTTTGGCCTAACAGTATTAACATTTTTATCCTTAACAGTATTAACCATCTGATTAAAATTACTATTTTCAAATGTTGTATTTTTGTGAATGGGCCTCTTAACAGTTGAATGTGCTATTTTAGAAAGATATGACATTGGTCTAGCAGCATTCACTGTTGTTTTTGTGTGAGCAACATTAACTTGTCTAGCAGTATTAACTTATACTAAGCCAGACTTCATTAGTACTGCTCTTGGAACCATGTTCTTTTTAGCACAGGGGTGAGTCTTTTTAGCAAAGTTTTGATGATTCACCCTTTGAGCATTGTTCCAAACAGGTTTTACCATCCTTTGTTTTTGAAACTGTTTATGATGGTAATTGCAGTCAACCTGCAAATGATCAAAACTTCCACACACATAACAGGCCTTATTAAACATCTCAAAATTGCTTCCTAGTCTTTGAGACATCATATTGTTCCAATTTCTTTGATTGCCTCTTGGACTGTGAGTGTTTTGCCTATGTTTCTCAACTTGTTTAACAGTTTTCCTAGCAGTTTTCTTTTGTTGCTTAGGTTTGACAAACTCTATCTTAGCAATACTAGGCCTAACTGTTTTCTTCTCAGTTTTAGTTTGAGACACATCTTCTTCCTCGTCATCTGACACCATTCTTCAATAATTGGGGCATCATCACACTTGTTAGCTACCTTAGGCTCTTCTTTACTAGACATATACTTACTGTTCTCAACTACAGGCTTATCAACAAACCCATCTAAACCAGTAAAGGACAAGTCAGGTGTTGGAGGCATGAAGTTTCCTGTGTAGGGAAGTGGAACTGCATTATAGCCTAATCCTTTCTTGCAGTTGTTAACAATCTGACTTTCTATGAGTTTTTTTAATCTTTTAGATGCATTTTCAAATTTGTCTACATTAAATTGAATTCCATCTTTTTCTTTTTGAGCTATTTCTAGCTTCTTCCTAAGCTCTCTGATAGCTATATCTTTACATTCAATTTCAAATTTTAAGACCTTTATATTTTGTGAATAAATAGACTTATTTGCCTTATAAACTTCAAGTTTCTCTTCTACTGACTTTAATCCTGACTTATAAGCTAGAACCATTAACTCAGATTTCTTAAAATCTTTATGTAGTTGATCATATTAAGATTTAAGAGTTTCAACAGTTTTCAAATAAGATTTTAAACAATTTGAATTGTTAGATGCCTTTGAGTCAGAACTTGAAGATGAGTAAACCATGAGTGCATAATTAGGTCCTTACTCTGCCTGATCACTCTAGTCATACCCACTAAGACCATCACATGACACCAAAGCTGTGGAAGTGTATGTTTCCATAGGCACAATCCTTCTTGTGCTTTCCTTGTTCTTGTAGTCTTGATTTCTTGGAGCTCTACACTCTTTAGTAAAATGTCCCCTCTTGTGGCAGTTGTAGCATTCCACTTTGGACTTATCAAAACCAATAGTCTCATTTCCATTAACAGTAAGCTTCCTTCATGTATTCTTCAAAAACCTTCTAGCCCTCATAATCAATATAGCCATTTGCCATCTCAAATCCATCTCTTCCAAATCATCTGGATGGATTTGTTGCAAGTCCTCATGTGCAAGTTGAGGATTATTTGGTTGACTAGCAAGGAATGCACAAATAACAGCATCACTCAAGTTGTCAATATTAGCAGCATTAACTTGAGTATTAATAGCAAAAACTTCATTAGCAGTATTAACTGCTTGAGCAGTACTAACTGCTCTATTAGTGCTGCCATTATTGTTATTTGAAGAGGACACAAAAGCCATGTTCTGTGTGCTTGAACTTGAGCTAGACATCCCTTTGACTTCTGGTTCATACACCTTAAGGTTTTTGTAGAGATCATCCATGCTCATTGTATCCAAATCAGTTTTATTCCTCCACACAACAACATGTGTGTTTCACTCAGGTGACAAACTTCTTAATAGCTTCTGATTCACATCTTCTTGTGAAATTGTTTCTCCCAAAAGCTCCAACTGACTCACAAGCTTCTAAAGCCTATCAAAAGTTTGATCAAGCAAATCTGAGCTTGGAGTAGTAAAGTTTTCATATTTCTACTTTGAAAGATTCCTCTAGGGCTTTTTCGTAGCTGCATTCCCACCAAATCTCTTTTCTACAGCTTCCATCAATAGTTAGCATCCTTAATTGAGTTAAACTTTAATTGATGTTCATTAGGAATGCCCATCATTAAAGTACTTCTAGCTTTCACCTCTAATCTTTTCTGAGCCTTCTCTTCAGCAGTTATAGGAGGCATTACTTTCTCAACACCCTCCACAACTGTTGTTTTTGGTGCAGTGTTTCCATTCTCTATGACTTCCCATAGTGCATAGTCTATCATCTGGATGTATTGTTCAATTCTCATCCTCTATAACTCAAACTTACCCAGTTTGAGCATGGGAACTTTGAATGTAGCCACCATGTGTGCAGAGTCTTGATCCATATCTTCTAGCAAAGTTTCTCAAAGCAACAAGCTCTGATACCTCTTTTTGTCCCATTTGTAGGATACCTCTTATTGGATCCCACTTCAATAGATTAAATTCCTTAAGCTTGTTTAAGGTTTAGTTATATTAGACAAATCTAATACAACTATAGTAGAAACTTTGTTAAGTGTATTAAAGATTATGCGGAATCTAATCTTTAATATTAGAAGAATTCTTAATGAAAATTCAACAAACAAAAAATGCTCCAATATTATTAAGAATAATACGAATACTCTCCTAGTATTAGGGTTACAAAACCTTGAATCTATGAATAACACTTATCAAATCGTAAAACACACATATATCTATATTAAACTCTATACCTTAGGACCTCCTTTTATACACCAAGGAGTCCTAGTCGATTTAAAATATATTCCTAAGACTTAGAATATTCTCTATGATCTATTCTATAAATAACTAATACTTATCACATAATTAATCTTGATCTCTAAACAATCTTTATCCTTTCTTCTGTCTTTATCCTTTCTCTGACAGTAGAAACTCTTTCAGCAGTCTTAATCTTTGAGCAGTAGTAAGGTGGTGTTTGTTTTTTCAGAAATGCCTCTTAACAGCATCTTAATCTGACTCATTCAGACGCGGCCAGACATTTCGGTCATTAAGACTGTTTGTTTTTTTCATGTCATTCAGAGGAGGCAGTAAGAGGCAAACACAGTTAAGAGCGTTTGTTTTTTTCGGGCCATTAAGAGGCAGTAAGAGGCATAAACCTCTTACTGAACTAGATGTGGAGGGGGTGTCTTAACAACTCTTAATGTGTTTTTCGTTTTTTTTAATTTATTTTTTTACTTTGTTGTTATTTTTTTTATTTTAATGTTTTTTTTCATTTCTTAATTTTTTTTTCTTGTTTCACTTTTAGCTTTTGTATTAAATGTATTAAATAGAATGATTACATATGTTTTGTTATATAAAGAATGTATAGGTTGATATGTGTCAATTTATGTTTTGTTCAAATTGAAGGGCACGGTTTCAGACTCGTACATCTTAATTTTAACGCGACTCATTTAGTTAATCATTTTAAAAGTTCAATTTAAACTTTAACACGTTTATTTTTGTCGAATAAACATGAGATTGCATGTTTTTTAAAATACTTTTAGCTTTAAATTGATTATATTATAAAATTTGTTTTTCTTATTTAATAAAATTTATTTTTTTGTGCGAATACAATCATTTTATATTTAAATTGTAAAAACTATTGTTTAACACATCTATACATTTTTACCAAAACAAACAGTTTTATTCCATTTAGATTCAGACTTCTTGACCATTTTTCAGATTAAGATGGGAATCAGATTCAGACTTTTCTATCGAATATTTAGATTCAGATGTGCGAATCAGATTCAGATTCAGAGGCTCTTGATAAACAAACAGCACCTAACTTATACACCAGCAGCATTAACTGAGCATCAATAACTCTAAGATCATTAAGAAGTATTTTAATCCAAATACCTGATCGCAAGTCTATCTTAGAATAAACACTGGATCCTTGTAGTTAATCAAATAAATTGTCGATCCTTGGGAGTGGATAATGATTCTTCACTGTCAGCTTGTTAAGTTCTCGGTAGTCGATGCACATTCGAAATGATCCATCCTTCTTCTTGACAAACAATACCGGAGCTCCCCAAGGTGAGAAACTAGGCCTTATAAAGCCTTTGTCGGATAGTTCCTTTAGTTGGTCTGACAATTCTATCATTTCGGACGGGGCCAATCGATAAGGTGCCCATGCTACAGGTGAAACACTAGGTATCAATTCGATTTAGAATTCCACTTGTCGAGTCGGAGGAAGACCCGACAATTCCTCAGGAAATACTTCAGGAAAATCTCAAACGATCGGTACGTCCTCAAGTCGCTTCTTCTTCGAATTGTCTTCGATCTCCTTTGTAGTAACATGTGCCAAAAAGGCATGATATCCTTTTAGCATGTACTTCTGCATTTTAGTGCACGAGATGTACATAATAAGAAACACTAGCTAACTCGATTTGGAGGTCGGGAGGATTAAACAAGAACTTAGCCATTTTATTTAGAGAGAGAAAACGGAAAGATGTGTATGTGTTTTAGAGAGAGAAAGAATACACACACACTTTGGTGAAATGATACAAATGAATCCTCTACCCCTCCATGGAAGTATGGATGGAGTATTTATAGGTCAAGACAAGGGAAACTATTCTAACTTAACAGTTCTAGTCCCTGTAGTTCTTGCCTAATGATAACTAGTGTTATTTTGGATAAGTCAACATATTTTAAGGCTAACAATTTTCCCCCAATATGTGTACATTCGGAATTACTTACAATGTTCATATCAAGTATAAATAAAACACAAATAAAGTCTTCCAAAGCTGAAGATGTCTTCTGAGTTCTCTTAGTCTTGAAACTTGTACTCCAGCTTGGATCTTCAGTGTCTTTAATTGTACAGGAACCATTGTAGTCTGCATGAGTTGGATTAACTTCCCCCCAATTCATGTAGCATGTCTTGAAAAGCTTTCTTCTTAGACATCTTTTTGTCAAAGTTTTTGAATCAGCTTCCCCCCAAACCAACACCCCTATCTTGAGCAGATTCTTAAACTTTGATGTAGCTAGAAAAAACTTATATTTGTCATTAACGTGCACAGCGGAATTTTGTAGAAGTAGAAAACCACATCAAATACTACTGCTACTTGTCATTAGGTCTTGGTGAATATTTGTTCGGGGGTACATGTAAGGAATCAGCAACAATTCTTCTCACGTATGCAGAATACTTCATAAACCATACTAAGTAAAAGTAGTATACACTACTTCCCCTTAGAAGTTGACCTGATTACATCAAAGTATCAAAGTGTTAAAGTACACGTTTTCCCCCATGATTGTTTTGAACTCTCAGAAGCATCATTGACGTGTACAACCATATTCACGAGAAGTTCTTGTCATAAGCAACAATCTTGAAAAGTTATGAAAGACATTGAAGAACTTTGAAGGATTTTGCTTAGACTGTGAAGTACCATTGACGTTCTGCAGCTTTAATTATCCCGTAAGAATTGTTGATTACATCTCAACCTTTAAACTCTTTGGCTAACTTACCAACCTCATATTCTATCGGCTATTGTTGTGACCACTTGTTGAAGTACACCAGATATACCAAACTTGAAAATGATGTAAAATCCCCTAAATTTGTTACTTAATCTTGCATTGTTGTTGATTGAACAACAGTGCAAGATTAAATCTATAAGTACTCTATACTCAACCAGAAAAGTATAAGAAGTACAACACCTCTTGAAATTATCCACATCGACATCTACGTGTGACACTGAGTACTACAACGTAACTCCTTTAAGTGATAGCTATAACCCGTGAGCACTACAATGTAACTCCTTACATCAGGAAATAACTAGATAATCCAAGTCTTAATCATAAGCTGTATACGTTCAAGCAAGTCATCAATTGATAGATTGGGTTTGAAGAAAAAGGGTAGAAAGTAAAAGGAAGTCTCGATGATGAAATAAGTAGACGCCTTTGAGAAACCCACTTCAATCTCAAATGAAGGATACCAAATCAACTTCGTGATCACTTGTCATCATAATCTGAATCTTTAGCCATTTTGACGTTTTAGTGAATCTTATTAGGATCGTTTTTAGTGTTATGTGTCGTGTTTTTTGTGTTGTTTTTAGGCTTTGAATGATTAACGGCTGTTAATTATGAATACGGGGACTAACGGTGCAATAACGGATCACTTTGGATGAGTAATGGGCTGTTTTGTAGCAATTAAGGACTAACGGTGTAAACTTGTTTCAATTTGAAGGGTTAATAAACAAAGAAATGACTAATGGTGTAATTGTAATAACCATCCAGGGACTGCATGTGCCATATTCCAATTCTTATTAATTAATGCACCAAATTCCCTCCAAACTATATCTTCTATGTTTTTGTAATTTGTAAAATGCAATGATTGTATTTTAGTTCTTTCTAGTTTGCAAGGTGATCGTTGGTAATATGTGAATATACCACGATGATCGAAACGAGTTCACGATCATAATGGTATATGAAAGAAGTCCCGTAGTTAACTGACACTCGAAACCGAAAAACCCAAAAATTACTTAGTTGTTCTCTTCTTAGTTGTTTGGTTCACAAGTTGTTTGGTTCACAAGTTTTTCGGTTCACAAGTTGTTCGGTTCATGAAGTTGTTCGGTTCACAGGTTGTTTCGTTCAAACCGTGTGGAAACAAAACAAAGAAACCTAAAAAAAAACTTCGTAAATAAGCTTGAAAATAAGCTCTTTCCACCATAAAAATAAGCCACGAAAATGGTACACAATAAGCTGCTTGACTTTTTGTAGAAACGAAGCTTATAAAAGAAGGAAAATAAAAAAAAAGAAACATTGGTTAAGAAGAAAAAAAACGTGGTCTCATTTTTCTTGACAGACCAAAACGCACCCTGATTTAAATAATAAGCCCAGAATGAAAATTTTAAACAGAAAGCCCAAAATATATATGATGTTATCCAACGTTTTTGTATGCAAGAAAGATTTGAGTGTGTTCAAATAAGCAAAAAAATGAGAGTTAAGCACAATAACTCGAATGAAAAGAAAACAAACTTAAGCCACAATAAGCCTGTAGGATATTGGATATCATAACACAATCCTAGGAATGATGGTTGGCCGATTCTAGAGAGAGAAAATGGGAAGTTCTAGTGAGAGAAAATCACTTAGTGTGTGTTTGTTATACAATGAACATCCAACCCCTCTCCATTGCTGAGAGGGGGGTTTAAATACATGAGTTATTAGTGCCCTAAGTGGGCTATATAGTGGGCTAACATGTGGGTAGAGACCCAGCCCAATGCCATAAGTTATACGGTAACTAAACGATAAATATTACGACTACGAGCTAACCTATGCTAGACATAACACGGGGTGACCGAGTCTTTTTCATGATCCTAACAATCTCCCCCTAAGGGAGGTCACCCCAGAAAATACAATTTGAATCCTAGCATTATTTGTCTTGGACTTTTGACTTCAGGTCGTAATCTTTGATTCTTCATTCATTGATCTCTTTGTACATTGTGAGTAGTGATCTTTCGACTTTAAGCTCGAGCTTTTTCCTTTAGGCTTGTCTTTGAATGTGATCTTGAGCTTTCTTGAGATCATCAGCCGAAGTAAATCTCTAATCATCATCTTGTGATCTTTTGCCATCTTGCGTGCTTGTGACTTTTGGGCCGACATGCTCATACTTGTTGCAATCTTGAAAGCTTGACTTTATGTTCGTAATTCTTCATCAATACATAACTTTATATCTTTGACATACTGAAGAAGACGTTGATATCAGAGTTTGCGAAAGCTTTGGGTCATTCTTTCTTGATGTTTTAGAGCCATTGAGCCTTGAGTATGAGCATGCGGAAATGAACTTGACTCTGCTGGAATGAGGTATTTGCGTCTCCATCTTTATGTAATTCTGAAATAAAATAGTTAACAATAAAGCTTGGTGACGAATATGGCTTTGTCATTCGTCAGAGTTCGGTTGCATTAACCTCCGGTTCCGTGAGGACCATTTTACAGTATAAATATTGTACATGTGATCAGGTAGATTCATTATAAGAACCTCCTTGACAGGGTTTCCAGCTCAAAGTGTTAGATCATCTAACGCAGATGCATTAGAATCACTGTACTTGCTAGTATCTCTTTACCGGACACCTCAAAGCAGGCTACCTCACTAATAGTATTGCTACTAATAGAACGGTAAGAGTGAATCAGTGAGTTACTATCTCACCGATTGAAGATAAAATTGATTTGAAAATCAATCGATGTGTCACTAGTAAAAGTGATTTTTGTAACACATCGAGAGTTTTAAGCTTTTATCAAAATTCATCCTCCGTCAATTCATAATCTGGACCGAATCGATGCCCAGTGTCACAAGTTTGATCCATTAAGGATCTCACAAGTCACCTACCTAGAGCTTGTTTGATGTTGGCTCTAGCAGGATTTCCATCTTCACTGTGAATACTTTCGTATCACTCGGATGTTCTGGCAATATCACAAGGATAATGCGTAGGACTCTTAAGATAATCCTTGTTTTCACAGTGTGTGAAACACAAGTATATTGAAATAGTCTCCTAACAAGATTTATTGATGATCTTTAGGTTCTAGACTCAATAGTGCGTTTTGATTTAAGTGAGCGGAGGCTGGAGCAGACTGCCACCTTTTCAATACCATCGACTAACTATCGGAGTGAAAAGTCAGTAGATTACGTGTTATACGTTCTCCGTGAAGGAATGAAATAGAAATCTTTAAGAGATTCTAGAGTGGCTAGGGAGGGTTGTGCAGCGTATCATGGGGCCCATGATACTGTGTCTTCAATGTCACAATCAACCATGTATTCTGAACAGCATATGAATTTGACCCCTTTTTTGCTTAATGTTTAAGGAGGGCTGCTTTCTTACACCCTTTATATCTAACATATTCTTTTCATTCTTCCACCTCTTTTAGTGCTAACCGAGACTTCATTACTAGAACCATTGTTGGCTATGTTCCAGTACTAGCTCCACTCAGTCACACTATTCTCTAATCTCACATTTCCCTTTTGTAGTGATAAACCCTAAGGGACTCTACACTAACTAGGGATTGTCCTCTCGGGGTAGATCCCTACCGTCTGCGGGATCGTGGGAACTAATAACTAACCGTACCATCCTTATACTCCGATAAAGTAATTACAATGGTCGTCTTTGGTATTGCCTATTTAGCCATCATACACCATTTGCTCCCCCTTAATATGTGCATCGATATTCGAAAGAGTTTAGCACATATGGGAGAGCATATTAATGAGTTCAAAAAGATTACATTTCTATTAGATTTTCATATTTAAGTCACATTCTCTCCCCCGATCAAAACTTTCAAACCCGTTGAGATTTTGGATCTCAATTGATTTAATTTAGGAAAATTTGGGAGAAAATGTGTCTGATTTTACAAGTCGATAATGAACATATTTCATGCCCCCCTCAATATGTAACCCCGTAGATACAAAACCTTTTCTTCTCAATTATTTATATGTTGAGATCTCAAAAAATGTCCCGTTAGATGTCAATAAATTAAAAAGCACTTCTCCCCCTCAATCAATGACCCATTTTCTATTTAAAGAGTTGTAGTCGTTGATTGAGAGACAAATTTTGAGAAAGACAAGTCCGATTAAGTTTCAAAGAACATTTGTCCACCAAATGAGACACAAACAATTTTCTGAAGAATCATAGACGGAAAATTATTTGGATAAAAAGAAGATTTCTCTTCTAAATCAAGAAACAATGCACGAAGCGGTAATAACATTAGATCGAGGGTGCACGGATATAAAGTAATCCATGCCCGGGAGAACTTAATCACTCCTATTGCTAGGAACAGCCGTCTTTTTGGCGACATGCTTTCCTCATTTTGAAAATCGGGTTGCATATCAGAAATAATAGTAAGCCATAAAGACATGTTTTGAAAAGTTTAAACTTCCGTTCGAGCTTCATTTAAAGACCCATGTCATTATTGAATGACATTTCTAGGACCGTAAATGGTATCGATAAATGGAAGACATGTCTTGAAAAGTTTAAATAGTTTTGGTATTTTCTATGTTTTTGGATTTTTATGAATTTTGTTGGTTTTAAGATTTTTGTATTTTCTTTTTATTAGGATATGTACATATTTACATAGGATACTTGAAGCAAATCCTTTACTCGCATCCTATCATACCTGAGGACGGTTTGAGTGGTCTCTGGCTTCATTTACTCTTCATTTCAAGCCACTGGAGAATGAATCGAATCGTATCTCGTGGCATGCTTTAAGTGAATATATCCGCCAGTTGATACTCTGTCCTCAACGAAATACAACTCAACCACTTTTATTTTCACTTGTTCTCTGATGAAAAATGTCGGAATGGCGATGGTGTTTAGACCCTGAGTGCTGACGTTGTTGCAGCGAGCGCTAGGGCACTCTGTTGTACAAAAACAGAGGGATTGCGTGTATGTAAAAGGGGGGCCATAATCCGATAATTGAGACCGCATCCATAGGATTTGGGCACAACATCCAGACATCGCGATGTATTCAGCCTCTGTAGACGAGATGGACGTGCTAGTTTGCTTCTTTGATGACCAGCTTACTAACTTGTCACCAAGGAACTGAGCACTGCCAGATGTACTTCTTCGAGTGTCTTGACAACCTGCATGATCTGCGTCTGCGTATGCTGTTAGTGCCATGGCGGTGTCTTTCGGATACCAAAGACCCATATTTATGGTTCCTTGGAGATACCGAAAGACCCGTTTAACTGCTTCAAGGTGCTTTTTAGTGGGCTTAGATTGATATCTAGCACACATGCACACAACAAAAACTAGGTCAGGTCTACTGGCTGTGAGATACATCAGGGATCCAATCATACTGCGATATTGGGTCTGGTCAACAGGGATCCCTGAGAGGTCCTCATCCAGTTTTGTTCCGATCCCATCATGAGAGTTCCAACACACTTTTATGAAGATCAAATTTCTTTAAAATCTCATTAGCATATTTAGATTGATTTATGAAAATGCCTCTAGGATTCTGAGAAATTTGTAAGCCTAAGAAAAAGGATATTTGACCCATCATCGACATTTGAAATTTAGAGCTCATTTCAGTAGAAAAACGGTCACAGTCTGTGGGATCGGTCGAGGCAAATATTATATCATCAACATATATTTGAACATGAAGAGAGGTTTGCCATATTTTCCCGAATGAACAAAGTTGGATCGAAACACTACCCTTGAGAATCCT
Source organism: Tanacetum coccineum (assembly GCA_026074375.1). NCBI lineage: Eukaryota > Viridiplantae > Streptophyta > Magnoliopsida > Asterales > Asteraceae > Tanacetum > Tanacetum coccineum. The sequence goes on along the minus strand of BQNB010006236.1, from coordinate 33,238 downwards.
TGTACAAAGAAACTTCGACAAAGTGTCATACCACGCCCGGGGTGCCTGCTTTAACCCGTAAAGAGCTTTCTTCAGACGGTAGACATGATGTGGACGATCAGGGTCAACGAAGTTCAGGTTGGCTAACATAGACTACTTCTTTAAGCTCGCCATTAGAATGCGGTTTTTACGTCCATTTGATAAACTATCATGTTTTTGCTGGCAGCATTGGCAAGAAATATTCTGATAGCTTCAAGTCATGGCGACCGAAGGTGAAGGATTCCAACAAAATCAAGAATTCTTCTTGACGATATCCGATTTGATACTAGACGTGCCTTGTTTTTACACGTCACCATACTCGTCAAGTTTCACCTTATAAATCCACTTGAGAGCAATAATCATTGCACAGTCCGGAGGTGGCACTAATTCCCATACGTCCAGTCGATCAAATTCATGGATTTCATCTTGCATGGCTTGAAACCAGCAGTCTTCAGTAACAGCAGATTTGAAGTTTTTCGGTTCGACTTTGGACAGTACTGAATTGTAGAAGCACCATAAAGTATCCTTCTGTAGCAAGCTGCGTTCGAGTGGATACCGTCGAGAAGGTTCCTAATAATTATTATCATAATGAGAGGCGGTCTATACGGAGATGTTTAGAGCGCTGATGGGTTGGTTGGATTCATTTATCCGCGATTACCCCAGAAGAGATGCTTCAAGTTATGATCTACTAGGGCAACACATTAACAAATGGTTCAGGATCATCCGCAACAAAAGGATTTACTTCAAACGAATGCTCAGCTGCAACACCTTGATGTACAAAAAGAGGATTTGATGATCCGAAGATGATGAGAATGTCTCCCCGATGAGCCTCTTGATTATGAGGATGTATACTGATGGACCCGGTAGGGGTTGACTGACTTGAGCTGGCAGGAGCAATGGGGTACCCGATGATCAACCCGGGAAGACTAAAAATATTTCGTGCAAACATAGGCTAAAACAAAATCTCCAGTCCACCTTATTGTAGGAGGTACATAAGTGCCCCCCCCCCCGCAGGAGGAGGATTGGGTACGAGCCCTGAACTGATAGGTCTAGGCGTCAAAAGGATAGGTGCGGGTCCTGGACTAAAGAGTACAGGAGCCGTTTGCCCAGTCAGCTCATCAAATGTAACGTGAATAGTTTCCATGATTTGTCGGGTTCATTTGTTGTAGATTCGGTAACCCTTCCTGTTTGGTGCGTAACCGACAAAGAACCCAATGTCTGCTTTAGCTTTAAAAATTACACAAGATCTTCAACTATCGTTTGTTGGTAGCAAAGAGCCCAAAAAATACGAAGAAAGGATAGATCCATTTCTTGTCATTGCATAAGTTCATATGGGGTTATTATCGGAAAGAGTATGTATGAGGATCAGTTTTTGGGTGTAAAAACATGCAACAACAGCGTTCTGTCCACAAAGAAATAATAGAGCCTTAGAGAAGATCATCATAGTCCTAGCAGCTTCAACAAGAGTGCGGTTCCGTCATTCAACAACGCCATTTTGCTGAGAGGAGTTCTCAGAACGGTCTTCTCGTGGGTAATGCCAACGCTTTCATAGTAATCAGTCAAATCTTTATTAACGAATTCAGTCCATTATCCAGGCCGCAACGTACCAGACATTTTGTTGAGAACCACTTGAAGTTGTATTAACAGATAGATTACAAAAGCGAAGTCTTCGTCCTTTGATCTCAAAAACTTCACCCATGTAAACCTGAAGTAGTCGTCAACGATAACTAGAATGTATTTCTTCCTGTTAATACTCTGAACTCTCAGCGATCCGCATAAATCCATGTGAAGGGTGTGTAAAACTTCTATAATGGTGTTAATCGTCTTGGGTGGTAATATTCCTGCTTGTCCAATTGCATGCAGAACACAAATGATCCTTGTCAAACTTCAATCAGGGAAGCCTCTAACAAGATCTTTACCGAGCAAGATCAATGGAGGTGCCAAAGGTTAAAGTGTTAGGATTAATGTTTTATAAACTTAGTACCGACAGTACAATAGTTAGTACTGACCATTATACTTAGTAACCGACACGTACAAAGTGTTAGTACTGTTAGTTAGTTCTAACCGTTAGTAGTAAAATAGTTAGTATCCGTTAAAAAGATATTTACAAGATATTGTGAGATATTGTCAGAAAGTCAGTAAAGAATTTTTTAGGGTTTAGCCGTTGATCTATAAATGGATAACCTATTTACATAGTATAAGAGATATGAAATAGACACTTACAAATCATACTACATATCAATAGTTAGCAATCGTAACTATCAAGAACATTTTCCAAACAAAGTTGTTATTCTCAGTTTAATCATTCGTCTTCTAAGAAGCGTGTGTGTTAGAGGGAGAGTGGACTCGCAAGTTCAGCCATAGTCGAGGAGTTATCGCGCATGTAGCGAGTAGATATCTAGATGCATACAACATAGGGATCAGTAGATTACATATTTGAGATATCACTGATAGCTTATCTGCCGGTGTAGTCAGAGCGATTGACTTCCGATGCATTTTTTAGTAAAAGGGAACCACAATTGGTATCAAGCCCTTGTTAGAAACTTTTGAATAAGAAGAACAATCAAATCTAAACAAGTCTAACACATTGATGAAATCCCACCTCCCCCACCACCTCCACAAGGAAACACAACAAAAACCAACACAACAAACTCCTCAAACATCTCAACATCAAACTACCAATTCTCAGCCAAAAAGAGAATAGAATAGGCTATGAAGATAGAACACTATCTGGCCCATACAGCTATCCAATTTGGGAGGTTATCCAAAAGGAAAGGTCCTGTATCAGTCAATCTGGATACAACAGGACACGATTAAAATTTGCCTCCAAACAGCAAAGGAAATGGGCAAGAGAGAGAGAAAGAAAAGCTAGGACACCTTTGCTGATGGCCATACCAAAGATCTCTACTAAATTCCACAAAAATGACTGATGCAGAAAGTATGTATTGCCATAAAATCCAGTTGGTGGAAATGAGCATCCAAAAAATGCAGAAGTACTCTGAAGCAACAATTTAAGGATTCACAGTGATCCAACCTCAGATGGAAATTCACAAAGGATATAGAGATTCCAAAGTCTTCTCAGTCACTAGAGATCATGGAGCAGGGTGATCTACTGAAGATGCAAATCAAAATTTTTTAAGATCTCTACCGTCTGCTTGGTTAACAAGTTCCTTTATCATGAGGAACAAACCAGAATGCTACAGTCTTAGTTTGAATGACTTGTACAACAATCTAAAGTCTTTGAAATGAGGAACAGGCTCTACTGCATCATCATCCAACTTGCAAAAATATTGCAGTCATCTCTGAAAAATACCAACATTACTATGAAGTTAGTACTGCTATGGTGTGTCCCACTTTTCTTCGGTCATTGTTTAAAGCATGACAACCTCACATCATCATATTCCTTGCTTGCAAGTCAATCTAGTTGTCCTCAACTGGATCATGAGGACTTAGATCAGGTTGATGAATATGATCTCGAAGAAATGACTTGAAATGGCAATGGCAAATGATCTCATAAGAATAAACAAGTTCCAAAAGAAGACTGGTATAAAAACTAACCAGTTTGATTGCAAAAGAACCTGTTGGTTTTGATAAACAAAAGTGGAATCTTCAAACGCCACAAAATATGCATTTTGTCTAAGAGAGTTGAAAACGAAGGAAAGATAGAAGGGAGATGGATGGAATACTGGGAATAGAGAAGGAGAAGAAATAGCAATAGAGATGGAAAGCATAACTGAAAGAAAGAAGAAGTCTAGAGCAATTAGTGACAGATTGATGGAGAATGTGTTGACTGACAACTCATTCAGAAGATAATGATAACTATGCTTTGATGCTACCAACAGCACAGGACAGACACTCAGGTACTTTCTGTTCCAAATGAGTGCAAAGAATCTATGCTAACATGAAAAGACGTATATATGCAAAAAGAGCAACTAGTGATGCTAGTGTTTGAATAAAAGCTTATACTAATGTCTTTAAGAAAGTTGAAGCACAAGCTAGTTGTCCATCAACAAAAATCAACTTGTATGAACTAAAGATCAAATTCATGAAAATAATTAGAATAAAACAATGTTCTATCAGCTATACATAAATACATTGTTGGCTAAAGCTCAAAAAGGAAAAAGAGATTTAGATGTAATAGTACACAAATGGAATCATTCTTCAAAAAATCTGGTAAAATTGCAAATTATTCTATGAGTGCCAGAGATAGAGTTTGGCATGGGTATGTGAATATAAATAGTGGAATTTGAGCTATGAAAAAAGTTTTCAAGAGTCTTTAGGTGGCAATGCAAGGATTATGAAAATCCACCTTTGCATAAAAGGTTCATTTAAAACTTGTGAAATGCAAGCATTCCTCACCCATGAAGGGAAATATCTGCCTCTGGACCTAATATTGGAAATAGATAACTCAGAATATACATTATGGGCCAGAAAAGACTCAACCAAATGAACCTGACTCCAAACTAAAGAAGTTGATGCTGTGACTATTCTAACATTAGGACAGCAACACTGAATTAAGTGTTTGACCAGTTGTCAATGAATCACATGTAGAAGTCAACCAGGTTGGTCTAATGCACTATCAGCGAGGAGTATGAATCAGATAGTATGATGATGATTAGAATGGTAGGTAAAAATAGAAGAATACTTACACACCCTAGTTTTGCTACAGCATGTAAAAACTCTAGAGAAAATGTTAAGAATAGTTTAACACATGTCAAAAACCTAATGTTAACACAAAACAATTGGAGAAAGGGTTAATGAAAGAGCATGTTTTTTGTCCGTGGAGTTTTAGTCATTTAATACGCAGATTGTGATTATCAGGTATAATTGGCTAAACATTGAGCTACATAACCCCACAGAATATGTCTAAGGGAATGGTTCAAGACATACCACAAGAAGTTGAGGAAACCCATATGGGACATTACTCAAAGAGTAAATAAACCAACAACAGTTTGTCACTTGGCAGTACAAACAAGAACAGGAAAATAATCTATTAATACAGTTAAAGCTAGCGGTACAAACTATGTTTAGTACTGCTAGACAAAAATATTACAAACAGACAGTACTAACAAGCACTGCTCTTGAAAGTTAATACTGTGAAGCCCTCTGTGAAGGATATAAACCACAAAATGCTTTTAACAAAACTCTCATTCACTATCCCTCAGCCTTTAAAAGGAACAACAGTACAAGAACAAAATTGACAAACCAAAAGATTTATGTTGCTAAGGTAAAAGCAGTATACAGTTGGGGAAAAATGGTCATATGCTGTTAAGTCCTCAGCAAGTTGTAAATGGAGCAAACTCTGGATACAAACAATATTTCCGCTCAAAAAAATACAATGGTGGATCTAGCCTTAGAAATCATTCATCTTAAAAGATCCACAGGCAGACTCAAGCCAAACAGCTTGGGTCCTAAGAAGACTAAATCTCTTTCTTTTGAATGTGCAGGAAAATCCACACAGAACTTTAAAGAATAAAGGAATAATTGATAGTGGATGTTCCAGGCATATAACCGGGAACAAAGACTTACCTTGCCGACTATCCAGACAGTAAATGTGGCCTGTTGCCTTAGAGGGAGTAGAGGATATATTACTGGGAACCCGTAAAATACAAACGGGTAAGTTAGATTTTGAGATGTAAGCCTTTGTGAAAGAACTCAGCATTTCAATCTCTTTTCTGTGTCACAAATGTGTGACAAAATGAACAAGGTTCCTGTTTACTGACACTGATGTTTCTTATTTTGTCTCCAGACTTTAAGTTGCCTGATATAAATCAAATATACTAAAGTTCCCAGACAAAACAATATGTACTTTCAATTAGGAACATTGGTTCCTTAGAGAGGATGGCTTGTTCAGATCGCAAAGGCTACATCGATGAATCTAACTTAGGCTAGGAGTTTTGGGTCATGTAAATTTCAAAATTAAATAGACTTGTGAAGGGAAACCTGTAAGAGGTTTACCTTCCAAGCTTTTCGAAAATGACCACTCTTGTGTTGCTTGTCAGAAAGGAAAGCAACACAAAGTTCTTGTACGGCCAAGTTAGTTATCTCTATAAGCCACTCCCTACAACTTCTTCATATGACTTGTTGGACCTACATTATAACGGACATAAACCCAAAGACCTATTTTTGGTTATCACTGATGATTTTACAATTTAGTGGACATTTTTCTTAAGATCAAGGATGAAACTATTGCAATCCTTAAATACCTTTATAATACAAATAAATAAACCAATTGAATCAAAAGGGTAAAACCATTAATGTGATAATAGGAACCAGAATTTCAAAAACATGGAATATTAATGAATTCTGGGTTTAAAAAGAGGATCAAGAGGGAACATAGCAATGCCAGACCTCCACAACAACATGGAGTTAGCTTGAGAGAAAGAACAGGACCCTATTAGCAGCAAGAACCAGGCTTGCAGATTTCATTTTACCTAACTTTTTGGGCTGAAGCAGTAAGTACTGCTTGCTATGTTCTTAACAGGGTATTAGTGACCAAGCCTCATAATAAGACACCTTATGAACTTTTAACTGGTAAAACACCAATTATAAGTTATATAAGACCTTTTGGGTGCCATGTGACCATCTTGAATACCATAGACCACTTGGGCAAATTTGCTGGAAAATCTGATGAGGGATTTTTGGTTGGGTATTCTCTACAAAGCAAGGCTTTTAGAGTATACAATCTTGTAACCAAAAGAGTTGAAGAAAACCTGCACATAAAATTCTTAGAGAACAAACCCAATGTTGCAGGGAAAGGACCAAATTGGCTTTTTGACCTTGATTATTTGACTGATTCTATGAACTATCTTTCTGTTAGTTCAGAGAATCAAGCTAACATTCATGCAGGTCAACAAGCAACTAACCAAAATGAGGGTTCAAAAGACAAAATTGATTCAGGGAATTCTCCAATAGAAGATGAATCTGCTCAAGACTGTTTTGAAGTTCCTTACTGGCATTCGTATTCTTCCACAAACACCTCTTCTTCAAAAACAGACGAAAAGAGAAGAAGTCCAAGAGAGGAAGAACAAGTCTTTCTGGATGATCTTGCAAGACTTCAAAGGCAAGAGAAAGAAGCTAATGAGGAAGCTGAAGCTCTCATAAGGAATCATGAACAAGACACTGAGAAAGCAGTTACTCAGGATAAGCTGAAAAGTCTCGCAGTACAACGTTATAAGTACTGTTGCACAACAGCTAAGCTAGCGGATACAACTTCGTTAATTCCTTAGCATACCAGTTGTACTGCCAGTGCAAATGAAGACTATCTCTCTCTAATATACTAACACAACCAATTCGCAAGAAGATGACTATGAAATACCTCCACTTGAGGATATTCATGAAGATGCTACTGATGGTATCTTTACACATGCATCTTATGATGATGAGGGTGCAGTGGCTGACTTCACAAATTTGGAAACTATTGTGAATGTTAGTCCTATTCCCACATCAAGAGTTCATCCCTCTCATCCTTCAACACTCATTCTAGGAGATCCAACATCAGCAGTACAAACAAGAAGCAAAGTCAATAAAAGTTCTGAAGCTCATGCTTTTGTTAGTTATGTTCAAAAGCAAAGGAGAACAATCAATAAGGACTTTCCCTCATTGTTTGTTTGCACTGTTTTTCTATCCAACATGAAACCCAAGAAGAGGTCAGAAGCCTTGAAGATGATAGTGGTTGATGCTATGCAAGAAGAATTGTTTGCAGTTTTGAGATTCAAAAGGTTTGATTCTAGAGAGTTTCCTTATGGAAAGAAGGCTATTGGTACAAATGGTTGATAGGAAGAAAGAAAAGATGTAAAGAGAGTGGTTTCAAGAACAAAGCTAGATTAGTTGCTCAGGGACACAGACAAGAGGAAGGAAAGACTATATGAAGTTTTTTGCTCCTGTGGCTAGACTTGAAGCCAAAGAATCTTTTTAGCATATGCTCCTATATGGGGTTTATAGTCCTATCAAATGGATAGTGAAGAGTGCCTTTCTCTATGGCAAGATTGATGAAGAAGTATATGTTTCTCACCACCAGGTTTCCAAGATCCTAAGTCCTCCTCAGAAAGTAATACAAATTGATAAAGCTCTGTATGGCCTACATTAAGCTCCAAGAGCTTGTATGCTACATTACCACTTTTCTTGTTGAAGAATGATATAGAAGAGGGACAATAACAAAACGCTCTCCTGAAGTAAAGATCAAACATGATGATCCATTTTAGTTCAAGTCTATTGGAGGACATCATCTTTGGATCTACAAAGAAGTCATGTGTAAATAGTTTGAGGCTTTGATTAAAAGTAGATTTCAGATGATTCAACAATGGGAGACTTACTTTCCTTTCTTTGGCTTACAAGTCAAACAGAAACCAAATGGTATTTTCATAAGCCAGGATAAGTATGTTGATGAAATCCTAAAGAAGTTTGACTTTGCAAATGTTAAGTCTGCCAGTACACCAATAGAAACTCAGAAGCCTTTAGTCAAAGATGAAGAAGCTAATGATGTTGATGTGCATCTCTATAGATCAATGATTGGCTCCTTGATGTATGTGACTGCTTCTAGACCTGACATTATGTTTTCAGTCTGTGCTTGTTCTAGTTCATTCACTCCAAAGACATCTCATTTGACAGCAGTCAAAAGAATCTTTAGGTACCTAAAGGGCAAACCTAAATTAGGCCTTTGGTATCCTAGAGAATCTACATTCGACTTGGAATCTTACTCAGACAGTGATTATGCTGGAGCAAATCTTGACAGGAAATCCACAACAGGAGGTTGTCAATTTCTTGGCAGAAGACTCATTACATGGCAATGCAAAAAGCAAACCATTGTAGCTACTTCTACAACAGAAGCAGAATATGTTGCTGCTGCAAGTTGCTGTGGGCAAGTCTTATGATACAAAATCAAATGTTAGATTATTGTTCAATTTCATGAACACAAAAATCTACAATGATAATGAAAGCACAATATGCATTGTAAAGAATCCAGTATATCACCATGACAAAAGCATATTGCATTAGCACCACTTCATAACAGATGCTATTGAAAGAAACTCATTCAAGTGCTTAAGATCCACACCAATGACAATGTACTAGATCTACTAACCAAGGCATTTGATGTAAGCCGATTTCAGTTTTTGGTTGTTTCAATTGGCATGGTAAATCCATAAGCTGCATTGGTTTGAAGGAAGGCATCATACTGTTGGTCATCCGTGGATACGAGGTGCAAACACACATAGCTATGTCCTCTCATCATGGAATAAACCCAACATCACAAAGCATACTCTTCCACAAGCTACCTTTCACCATGGCAAATCAAACTTGTTCCAAGAAACCCCTAAAACCTTACACACCACCTTTCTACCATGCAAGATTTCAATCATCACAACATACAAATACTAACCGTCACCAACCATGGTCAGTACAGATCAAGAATAAAAGATTGCTCAAGAATTCCTTGTGAAGCATTTGAAGGCATGAGATTATGTAGACCTCAAAAGATACATTCCGGTAAAAATGGTTATATGTGTTGATGGTGAGGAGAACTTTGAAAAGATTCACCTGAATAGTGAGTCAAATTAATGTTTCAGGTGATGGAGCCTACCTCTGTTTTAATGTTGTGTGGGATAATAATCCTTTGTTGATTTAAGAAGGATAGAGTCACTGATACGAGTTAACTAATTGGTATAGACAAAGAGCACTCCTGATACTTACATGTTCATTCATTGTTTGGACAAAGTAAGTACCGAACCATGTTAGTTAGTACCCTAGACAAAGTTGTACCGCTTAAAGCGATTTTGGAGAATAATACCGTCAAGGGGGACAAAGTGCAATTGGAACGTTTTCTTTGAAATAAGTCATCCAAAACCTATTAAGAATCCATTTCAACCGCCCAACTTACTCCACGCAATCCTCAACTGATTATTCCTTGATTTACAAGCCCTAATTTCTCGTACGCCGCTCACTCTCTTTGAAGCAATATGGCTGCTCTTGAGTCCTGTCCTAAGCACAACATGATCGCCTATTTGGAAAAGACTGAAGGGAATGTTGATTCCTGAAGTATTAAATTTTTTCTTCAACGAAAGTTATATTTCTCATGCGCTCACTATAAGTCCCTGTTTGTTTCAACCACAGTCGATTGAACAGTTTTGGACGTCTGCTAAGTCCAAAACAATCAACAATGCAAGCAACTAACTGCCATTAGCTGGCAAGTTATGTCCTATCTCTGAAGCTTCTATTCGGACATCTTCTTTTTGTATGATGCTAATGATAGACACACTTCCAAAATCAACTATCTTTGATGCCTATTCAACTTATAGGATGTGAAGGATTTAACTGTGTTAACATTTAATAAAAGCTTTGTTTTCACCCCAATGGAGGTTTTTATTTCACACAATTTAATCATTGTTTTAAGCTCCAATGTACCTCTTGGATCATATTCCTCAAATGTTGCCACTGCTGTAATTTGGATTAACAACTAATCAAAAGTATAATTTATGTGCATCGATATTCAAAAGAGTTTAGCACATATGGGAGAGCATATTAATGAGTTCAAAAAGATCACACTTCTATCAGATTTTCATATTTAAGTCACATTCTCTCCCCCGATCAAAAATTTCAAACCTGTTGAGATTTTTGATCTTAATTGATTTAAGTTAGGAAAATTTAGGAGAAAATGTGTCTAATTTATACAAGCCGATAATGGAACATATTCATGCTCCCCCTCAATATGTAACCTTGTTAGATACAAAACCTTTCTCAATTATTTATATGATGACTCAAAAATGCCAGTTAGATGTCATAAATTTAAAAAGCACTCTCCCCCTCAATCAATGACCCGTTTTCTATTTAAAGAATTGTAGTCGTTGATTGAGAGACAAATTTGAGAAAGACAAGTCTGATTATGTTTCAAAGAACATCTGTCCACCAAATGAGACACAAACAATTTTCTGAAGAATCATAGACGGAAAATTATTTGGATAAAAAGAAGATTTCTCTTCTGAATCAAGAAATAATGCACTGAAGCGTACATTAGATGGAGGGTGCACAGATATAAAGTAATCCATGCTCGGGAGAACTTAATCAACCGTTGCTAGGAACAACCGTCTTTTTGGCGACATGCTTTTCTCATTTTGAAAACCGGGTTGCATATCATAAATAATAGCAAGCCATGAAGACATGTTTTGAAAAGTTTAAACTTCCATTCGAGCTTCATTTACAAACCCGTGTCATTGTTGAATGACATTTCTAGGCCCGTAAATGTTATCGATAAATGGAAGACATGTCTTGAGAAACCATATTTTTGGAATTTTCTATTTTCTGATTTTTATGGATTTTGTTGGTTTTATATTTTTTTGTATTTTCTTTTTGGTTTTGAATATATACATATATACATAGGATACTTGAAGCAAGTCCGTTACTCATCCTTGTCATCCTAAAGACACTTGAGTGTCTCTGGCAACATACACTTCATGCCAAGCCTTGGGATAATAAATTCAAATCTCTCTCTCAGCAGAGCCTTAGTGAATATATCCGCCAGTTGATACTCTGTCCTCATGAAGTATAACTCAACCACTCCCTTCTCAACTTGTTCATGAATGAAATGATGTCTGATATCGATGTGTTTAGCCCTGGAGTGCTGGACGTTGTTGCAGCAGAGGGCAATGGCACTCTTGTTGTCATAATAAACAGGGACGTGATTCTATGCAAAGCCATAATCAGACAATTGAGACCGCATCCATAGGATTTGGGCACAGCATCCAGACATAGCTATGTATTCAGCCTCTGTTGAAGAGATGGACGTGCTAGTTTACTTCTTAGATGACCAGCTTACTAACTTATCACCAAGTAACTGAGCACTGCCAGATGTGCTTCTTTGAGTGTCTTGACAACCTGCATGATCTGCATCTGCGTATGCTGCTAGTTCCATGGCGGTGTCTTTCGAATACCAAAGCCCCATGTTAATGGCTCCTTGAATATACCAAAAGACCTGCTTAACTACTTCTAGGTGCTTTTTAGTGGGCTTCGATTGATATCTAGCACACATGCACACTGCAAAAACTAGGTCATGTCTGCTGGCTGTGAGATACATCAGGCATCCAATCATACTCCTATATCGAGTCTGGTCAACATGGATGCCTAAGAGGTCCTCATCCAGTTTGGTCCGATCAACCATGGGAGTGTCAACAGGGTCACTGTTATGAAGATCAAATTTCTTTATAATCTCTTTAGCATATTTAGATTGATTTATAAAAATGCCTTTGGGATTCTGAGAAATTTGTAAACCTAAGAAAAAGGATATTTAACCCATCATCGACATTTGAAATTTAGAGCTCATTTCATTTGAAAAACAGTCACAATCTTGAGGATCAGTCGAGGCAAATATGATATCATCAACATATATTTGAACATGGAGAGTATGTTTGCTTGTTTTTCGAATGAATAATGTCGGATCGACTACACCCTTGGAGAATCCTTGAGATAAGAGAAACTTCGACAGAGTGTCATACCACACTCATGGTGCCTGCTTTAGCCCGTAAGAGATTTCTTCAGACGGTAGACATAATGTGGATGATCTGGATCAACAAAGCCTTCAGGTTGGCTGACATAGACTTCTTCTTTAAGCTCGCCATTTAGAAAGGCAGTCTTTATGTCTATTTGATAAACTGTCATGTTTTTGTTGGCAGCATTTGCATGGAAGATTTTGATAGCTTCTAGTTTGGAAATCGGGGCGAAGGATTCTTTAAAGTCAAGTCCTTCCTCTTGACGAAATCCTTTCGCTACTACACGCGCCTTGTTTTTCAGCACATCACCATACTCGTCGAGCTTCACTTTATAGATCCACTTGAGAGCAATAATTTTGGCATAGTCTGGAGGAGGTACTAGTTCCCATATGTCTATTCGATCAAATTCATAGATTTCATCCTGCATTGCTTGAAACCAGCAGTCTTTAGTAACTGCTGATTAGAAGTTTTTCGGTTCGACCTTTGACAGTATAGAATTGTAGAAGCACCACAATGCATCGGTTGCAAGCTATTTTCTTATGGAAACTGGTCGAGAAGGATTTCCAATAATGTTATCAATCGGGTAAGAGTCGGTCCACTTTCGGAGATGTTCATGAGGTTGAGAGGAGTGATTTGGTTCAGCTATCGAGATATCCCCAGATGATGATGCTTCAGAGCTCGGTTCTGGAGCAAAGACATTAACAAAGGGTTCGGGATCAGCTAGTGCAAAAGGATTTACTTTAATAGATTACTCAGCTCCAACACCAATATTTACAGAAAAGGATTGATGATCTGAAGATGACGGTGAATGACTTCCCGATGGTGCCTCTTGATCAATGAGGATGGATACTGATGGACCGGTAGGGTTGACTGGAGCTTGAGCTGCAGGAGCAGGGGGTACCCGACGATCAACCGTGGAAGACTCAAAATATTCATCAAACATAGGCTGGAACAAAATCTCCAGTTCCTTATTGGTAGGAGGTACATAAGGTGCTGCAGGAGGAGGATTGGGTACGAGCCCTGAACTGATAGGTCCAGGCGTCAAAAGGATAGGTGCGGGTCCTGGACTGAAGAGTATAGGAGCCGTTTGCCCAGTCAGCTCATCGAATGTAACGTGAATAGTTTCCATGATTTGTCGGGTTCGTTTGTTGTAGATTCGGTAACCCTTCCTGTTTGGTGCGTAACCGACAAAGAACCCAATGTCTGCTTTAGCTTTCAATTTACCAAGATCTTCACTATCGTTTGTTGGGTAGCAGAGAGCCCCAAAAACATAAAGAAATGAAAGATCCGGTTTCTTGTCATGCACAAGTTCATATGGGGTTTTATCGTGAAGAGTATGTATGAGGGATCGGTTTTGGGTGTAACAGGCAGTAGCAACAACTTCTGCCCAAAGAAATAATAGAGCCTTAGAGAAGATCAGCATAGTCCTAGCAGCTTCAACAAGAGTGCGGTTCCGTCGTTCAACAACGCCATTTTGCTGAGGAGTTCTCGGAACGGTCTTCTCGTGGGTAATACCAACGCTTTCATAGTAATCAGTCAAATCTTTATTAACGAATTTGGTGCCATTATCAGTCTGCACGAACCAGACAGTTTTGTTGAGACCAACTTGAAGTTGTTTTAACAGATTGATTACAAAAGCGGGAGTCTCGTCCTTTGATCTCAAAAACTTCACCCATGTAAACCTAGAGTAGTCGTCAACGATAACTAGAATGTATTTCTTCCCGTTAATACTCTGCACTCTCAGCGGTCCGCATAAATCCATGTGAAGGGTGTGTAAAACTTCCATAATGGTGTTAATCATCTTGGGTTTATGGGTAGCTTTCCTGCTCTTTCCAAGTTGGCATGCAGAACACAAATGATCCTTTTCAAACTTCAACCGAGGTAAGCCTCTAACAAGATCTTTACGAGCAAGATCATTGAGGGTGCCAAAGTTTAAGTGATTCAGGCGGCGATGCCATAACCAGGATTTGTTCTTGGAGGCTTTAGACAGTAAGCAAATGGGAGAGGACCTCATCATATCTTCAACAGAAATGGTGTATAAGTTCGTGCCACGACTTCCTTTAATAAGGTCGACACCATCTAAGTCTCGGACGAAACATGTGTGCTTTCTGAAGGCAACTTCAAGATCTGAATCACAAAATTGACCGACAGAGAAAAGGTTGTGTCCAAGTCCTTCTACATAGTATACCCTGGAAATTACACTGTCACCAATGACATAATCCCCATAACCCATAATTGCACCAAAATGGTCGTTTCCGAATCGAACAGTCCCGATAAACTTTTTCACGAAATTCCTGAGCCGTGAGCGATCTCCAGTCATATGTTTTGAGCAGCCTGAGTCCAAATACCAGAGAACAATTTGTACGACCTCAGATAATATTGATGCATCGGATGAGCTAGCTTGTAGATTTGTTGGCCCAGCTGATGACAGATTGGCTATAAAGATAGACTGAGCAGTAGGTTCATCATCAACATCTAAGTCAAAAGCATCACACTCATCTGCTTGGAAAATATTATCTTTATTCCGAGCTAAATCCCTGACAGGTTGTTTATCCACATCAGCATCAAAAGTGTTGGGTTGTTCTCCAACCAGAAAGAGTAACTCTTCTTCATCCAGCACTGCTCCATTCTCTTAGGCTTGCATCAGCAGCATCTTGTCCTTAAAGTAATCAGAATTATGTGGACGCTTTGGCTGAGTGCAGTTCCGTGCAATATGCCCTATCCCATTATAGTTATAACACTTGATAGGTTCTCCCTGACCTACATTAGCATTCCCAGCTCTATTATGTGTACCTCCAAAACCTGCTACACCATTTCCCCGAGCAAAGTTCTTTTGATTCTGATTCTGTCGTCCTTGAACATTCTGAACCACGATCTGACCATCCTGAATGGTTGCTAGATTTCGGGTGTTAGATGAGGTTCGAAGTTGGTTGTTTGTCTGTGAGAGGGTTTCTTTGAATGATTAGGTGAGTAGTGTAAATTGTTTGGTGAGGGTGTCAAGGATTTCATCAGTTTGGGTGTATCCAGTGTCAAGTGATGATGGTTCAACAAATTGTGGATATGTCATTGATTGGACATTTTGAGACTGAGAAGGTGTTATGGATGATTGATATTGAAGAGACTGACTCTGTGACGGTTGGGAGTAGGGTTGTGCACTTGAGACAAAGGCAAGCGGATCATTAGTGGGTGGAGTGATTCTTTTAATTATCAGTCGATCTTGTGCAGCATGCTTCTCATGTTGTTTCAAGTATGCATACAGTTGTTCATGATTTGTCTCTTTCAGACCTTTGTTCAGTTTAACTGCTGTGACAAATCTATCCCATTCAGGTGACATGTTGTTGACAAACTTGGAGTTTAGTTGAATGTTAGGCATAGTCATCCTGATATTCCTCATGTCATTAACAAGCTTGTGGAACCGGACATAGTACTCATTGATATTTTCACCAGGAAGCATCTTGAAGCGTTCAAATTCATCATACAACTGAGATTCTCTGTCTTCTTTGGTGAGTTCAGATCTTGCGAGAAGCATTTTGACATTGTCCCATATTGCTTTTGCTTCAATGTTGTGATTGATGAGCTTGTAGATGTCTTTGGGTAATCCTTGAAGTACAATGTTGGTTGCACGGACATCGGCATCGAATCATTTCTTTTCATTGTCATTAAGATCATCATAAGTTCGAGCCCTTTCTGGTCCAAGAAGAACACCCCCTTCAGGTGTGGTACCTAGTGTGTCCCTGGTGACTCCAAGCTGAAATGGACCTTGATCAATCGACTGAAGAATGTAAACTCCATTTTCCTTTCCTCTACAATACAACCGGATTCTTTGTGACCATGATTCGTAATCAGTCCTATCAAGCATAGGAGGGCGGGTATCGGAACCGGCCGCTTGAATATCATCAGAATTACTAGACATGATTGATTGTTTGTGTTATGATAAACTTTGGATCGGTACAATGATTAGTGATTGTATGTTAAAAGTGATGATTGTTTGTTGATAAAGGTGATATGTTGTTTGTTTGTGATTTGGTTTGGTTTAATTAAGTTTGCGAAATGCAATACACAAGTCTCAGTCAGGAAATCTAGACAAGTCTCAGTCAAGAATTTCAGACAAATCTCAATGTTGAGGATTAGACAAAACTCAGTGAGGTGTCCTAGACAAAACGCAGTCAAGAAGCAAAGACAAAACGCAATGAAGAAATTTTTTTGCCAGGGATTCTTTCCACCAAAACGCAATAAGGGTCTTCAACTTGGGACAAAACGCAGGACACAAAACGCAATGAGAAGGAGACAAAACGCAGTGACGTGTCTTGGGCAAAACGCAATCAACTCTTGAGACAAAACGCAATCAAGAAATTAATTGGGCAGAGTTTCTCCTAGTCAAAACGCAATGAGGGTCTTCAACTTGAGACAAAACGCAATACACAAAACGCAACCTGTAGTGTTAACCAAAACGCAATACACAAAACGCAACTGACAAAACGCAACTGCTGTACTACACTAGAAGACAAACCGCAGTGTACTATTCTCTGACAAAACGCAGAGACAAAACGCAACTAAGAAACGTCTTCCAGGGAGACAAAACGCAATTTCCAGAAAAGCTTCAAATCACCAAAAATCACCCTTTTGAACGTTTAAGCTTGGATTTTCTTGCACAACTTGGTACTAGAAGGCTAAAACTACACTAAAAACACTAACTTTAACACCACAAACGTGAGAATCAAAGAAAGCCAATGTGAAAACCATAAACCTTCAAAAACCAAATTTTTGATTAATTCTTCCAAGAGAAACGCACATACAATCTAAGTAATCATCCCATGTGCTCTGATACCAATTGTAGTATATTGGAAATCATAACACAATCAAGGATTAGTGTGTAGGCCAATTTCTAGAGAGAGAAAATGGGAAGTTCTAGTGAGAGAAAGACCTAGTGAATGTTTGTGATAAAATGAACAACCAACCCCTCTCTATGGCTAAGAGGGGGTTTAAATACAAGAGTTTATGTGCCCTAAGTGGGCTATGGAGTGGGCTAACATGTGGGTAAAGGACCTGGCCCCAACGCCAAATCAACGATAACAAAACGATAAATATTAAACTACGAGCTAACTAATTCTAGACAAAACACGGGGTGACCGAGTCTTTTTCATGATCCTAACACTGACGCCGTCGTGAAATTCCTGACGCCGTCACTATATAGATCACGACAGCGTCGCTTTATGCCTGCAACGCCGTTTCCAGCCATTGTATGCATAAATCTTCAAGAGAGTTAGTGTAGGTCCGTAATCTTGTCCATTTCTTGTTGTTTTTTAATTATGTCGTGTTTCTTCTCTAAATGAGCTCAAGTCACATGTATTTCCTCCAAAAGCCATCCAAGTGCTAAAAACCTGAAAGGAACGATTAAGTACCTATTTTGGGCATACATGCACGATTTAGGGGGTTAAACGACCCCGAAAAAGTGTATAAAATGACACCCCATCAAATACCTCTACACTTGGGACTTGCTTGTCCTCAAGCAAATGAGCTTTTCTACCTAGATAATAACAACACGAGGGTTATTTTTACCTATTCTTTAAAAGTATTTTACAACACAACCTTCTAGACTTTGTAATTAAAAGCACGAAAAGTATATACTAGCACCTCACATAAGTGTTTGGGATTCTCTCTTTCACTCGGTTGTATAATAAATTATAACATAACGGGGGAAACGGAAAATCAACACTCATTACCTGTCATGGCATATAAATTATCATAGGCTTGGTAAATGATCAAACCTCCACCGCTAGGTGCAAGCATTATTCATTACTATCTAAGAGATCTTTTAAAGGGTTGTGGGGTGTAGGTGTAAGATAACATATAATAGAAACGGAAACGGATGTGATACATTTGGGTGGCTTTGGGTGAATTTGGAGTGGAAGGGTTAGCTAATTATTTATACGAATACACATTGGTTTGGTTGCTAAGCCAAGACTCAGATGAAGATATACAAACTCTACACAACTCTACATCAATCTTTTTCTTTTTCTTTTCTATATTTTTTTTGAATAACATAATACATCATATCATGGGGTTTACAACACGTACCCCTACACTTGAGCTTTTACATGCTTGATATTTACAATCTAACTAATGACCCGATTTAAGGTGGATCAAAATAACATGGAGATCATCTAACAAACGTATGAGGGGTATTGACTTAACTTTTCTTCCCCATTCTTCCGCGAAATAAATACTACCATGAATCTCAATCGTCCCAAAACTGTATTTACAAGGATATAGACTTAGCAACCGCGTACTCAAATAGTTAACTTGGGTTAAACACAATAATGTACTAAAAGCGAGTACATACAAGGTAGGCTAAGGCGATTTGGGTGTAACGATTGGTTTAAGGGTGACAATGCTCTTCATTAATAGTCCTTTCCAACCCATGGCAAATTTTTTCATAGGTTAGATCTATGTCAATTTTTGCACGTTCTTTTTTGGTGGACTTAAATCGAGTTACTTGGTCAGACCTCGGACCCGAGGCATAAGATGAGACAAAATATGTACATGACGTTACTATATTATTTACTAAAGTTATAGGTCTCATAAATCTAAGAGTTTCATTTACAATGCAATTAACGCTCGTCGCTTACCTCTTGCCCCACTTGTTTATACGCTCGTCAGACCTTCGGTAATAAATGGGAGGTCAAGTTGGATCTTAGTCTTATTAGTAATTAATTGGGTAGTTAATTCTTTTAAGAATTTAATTATTGAAAATACTAATTCTTTGATCTTTTTCTGATTGTAGATGACTACCACAGTCGTAAACATTTCGGTTTTCAGGGCTTTCTTTGAGAAACAAAGATTAACTGGACCTAACTTCATCGACTGGTACCACAATCTTTGGATTGTGCTATCAGTTGAAGACAAGTTACCATTCTTGGAGCAGCCACCTATTATGCCAGTTCCTCCTGGTGGACAAGTACTTCCTCCGGATGTCCTTGACACCTTTTCTGCATGGGTCAAGGCTTCCAAGGAATTGCTAGTCTTATGCTTATGACCATGGACCCAGATATCCAAAAGAATCTGGAATAACTTGGTGCATATGATATGCTAAAGGAACTAAAAACGTTGTATGCACAGCAGGCAGAGCGGGAACTTTTTCAGACCGTGAGAGAATTTCACGCCTGTAAGCAGGAAGAAGGACAGTCTGTAAGCTCTTGCGTTCTCAAAATAAAAAGTTATATGGATAATTTGGAACATCTCGGTCATGCCATGACTCAAAACCTTGTAGTGAGCCTCATCTTGGTCTCTCTGAGAAAGGAATATGACAGTTTTGTGCAAAATTATAACATGCATGGCATGGGGAAGACCATGACTGGGTTGCATGCCATGCTTAAGCTACATGAGAAAACTCTACCAAAAAAAGATGTTGCACCTGGACTACATGCAATTAGAGCAGGAAAGGTCCAGAAGAAAAATCACAAAAATAAGAAACCACAATTGGCTGCTAGGGGAAACAATCATGGGAAAGGGAAGTCTAAGCTTGCTTATGCTCCTAAGCCCAAGATTCCCCCTTCACCAAAGAAGGATAATCCAGCGAAGGACGCGATCTGCCACCAGTGTGGTGGTGTAGGTCATTGGAAGCGAAACTGTCCCCAATATCTAGACGAGTTGCTGAAGAACATGAAGCTATCTCAAGGAGCTAGCACTTCAGGTATCTTCACCATAGAACTATATACTTTTCCTAATAACACTTGGGTTTATGACACGGGTTGTGGTACTCACATCTGTATAACAACTCAGGGTCTCAAGGGAAGTAGGAAGCTGAAGCCAGGAGCTTTAAGTCTGTATGTGGGCGATGGTCATCGTGCAGCCGTTAAAGCTATTGGATCTTATCACTTGTGTCTCCCTAGTGGACTAGTTTTAGTTTTACATATTTTCATTATGCTCCCTCTATCACTAGAGGAATCATTTCAGTTTCTCGTTTGTATGACGGTGGTTTTATTAACCATTTTTCATGGATAATACAATTTCAGTTTCTAAGAATAATGTTATTTATTTTAGTGTTATTCCGAGGAATGGTATTTTTGAAACTGATTTGTCTAATTATAATACAAATGATAGTTCTATGTAATTTTGTTTAGCATAAGAGCCAAGACCAAATTGGACTTCGATTCTTGTGGCACTATCGTCTTGGACAACATTAGTAAGAAAACGTATAGAGGAAGTTGAACTGATGGACTTCTTTATTCAAACTAAAAAATCATTCTTTTGATAAAATACGTTTCATTGCTTGTCTAGAAAGATGGCCGAAAACTTTACACATCAAGTGGAAAGGGCTAAAGATCTACTTGGTTTAATACACACCGATGTTTGTGGACCATTTAGAACTATGTCAAAACAAGGAGCTAGCTACTTCGTCACTTTCACTGACGACTTTAGTCATTATGGTTATGTTTACTTGCTGAAACATAAACATGAAGTGTTTGAAACTTTAAAAGTGTTTCAAAAGGAAGTAGAAAACCAACTCGGAAAGACTATTAAATCGCTACATTCTGATCGTAGAGGCGATTATATAAGTCAAGAGTTTTTGGATCATCTAAGGAGCATGGGATTATTGCCCATCGCACTCCTCCTTACATGCCATAACATAATGGTGTGTCTAAGAGGAGAAATAGAAAAAACCACCCCCCCCCCCCACCCCCCCCCCCCCCACCCCCACCGAGAAATAAAACCCTACTAGTTATGGTTCGCTCCATGATAAGTCAAACAACTCTTCCAAAGTCCTTTTAGGATTATGCCCTTGAGTCTGCTGCACGCATTCTCAACATGGTTCCGACTAAGAAGGTTGAGAAGACACCATATGAAATATGACATGGGCAAGCCCCTAAGCTTTCTTACGTAAAAGTCTATGGTTGTGAGGCACTTGTTAAGCGAGATACTCTTACCAAACTTGACAAACTAGAACCCAGCTCTATTAAGTGTATCTTTATTGGATATCCAAAGGAAATAATGGGTTATTCTTTCTACTACCCACCCAAGAACAAAATAATTGTTGCTCAGAATGCTGAATTTCCTTGAGAATAGTCTTATGACTCAAGAAGCAAGTGGGAGTCTAGAAGATCTTAAAATAATTCAAGAAAAAGATATGCATCCTTCTGTAAACACTAGCTTAGATCATGATAAGGATGATCAAGAAATTGATGAACTTCAAAGTGATATCAATCCCATTCATAGGTCCACAAGGACACAACATGCCCTAGATCGCATGTGCTTATACATTGATGTTGAGGAGCATGAGTTGGGGGATCATAATGAACCCACTAACTACAAAGCTGCATTATTAGATCATAAATCTGAAAAATGACTAGATGCTATGAATGTGGAAATGCAATCCGTAAAAGACAATGAAGTTTGAGACTTAGTTGATCTTCCTCCTGATGGTAAAATGTTGGTAGCAAATGGATCTTCAAAAAGAAGACTAACATGGATGGTGCTGTACACACCTATAAAGCTCGTCTTGTAGCGAAGGGCTTCACTCAAACCTACGGGGTTGATTATGAAGAAACCTTCTCTCCTGTTGCAAACATTAAAGCTATTAGGATTCTTGTTGCCATAGCTGCGTTTTATGACTATGAGATTTGGAAAATGGATGTCAAAACTGCCTTCCTCGGTGGAAATCTTTTCAAATAAGTCTATATGGTGCAACCTAAAGGTTTTTCAATCCAAAGTATCCAAACTGAGTATGCAAGCTAAAACGTTCCATTTATGGACTTAAACAAGCATCAAGGCAATGGAATAAACGATTTGATGATGAAATTAAGAAATTTGGATTCACTCAAAATCATGATGAGCCATGTGTATATAAGAAAGCTAGTGGGAGTAATGTTACTTTTCTGAAATTATATGTCGATGATATATTAATTATGGGAAATCACATTCTAATGTTACAAGATGTAAAATCCTACCTTGGGAGGTGTTTTGCTATGACTGATCTAGGGGAAGCTGCATATATTCTTGGTATCAAGATCTAAAGAGATAGATCAAGGCGGTTAATTGGTTTGTGTCAAAGTGCTTATATTAAGAAAATCTTAAAAAGATTTTACATTGAGAATTCCAAGCGTGGAAGTATCCTCATGCAATAAAAGCTAAAATTGAGTAAATCTCAAGGTGCTTTAACACCTGCTGAGGTGAAACGCATGCAAAATATACCATATGCCTCAGCTGTGGGATCTATTATGTATGCTGTGAGATGCACTCGCCCTGATGTTGCATTCGATCAGAACATAACAAGCCATATTTAACAGAATCTAGGAGATCTACACTGAACTGCTATTAAGAACATTATAAAGTATCTTCGCAATACTGAAGATATGTTTCTGGTTTACAGTGGTGATATAAAATGAGAGCTCAGGGTTTCTTGCTACACTGATGCTGGATATCTAACGGATGCTGATGACCTCAAGTCTCAAACTGGATATGTATTCGTTTTAAATTGAGGTGCCGTGGACTGGAAAAGTACAAAGCAAAGCATCTTCGCAACTTCATCTGCAGAAGCTGAATATATAGCTGCTTATGACGCTTCAAAGGAGGCGGTCTGGACTAGAAAATTCATTTATGGGCTTGGCGTTATTCCCACAAATGAAGAACCTATAACTATGTGTTGTGACAATACCGGAGCAATTACTATAGCTAATGAATCAGAAATCACTAAAGGTGCTAGACATTATCGTGCCAAAGTTCATTACCTTCGTGAAGTTATTGAATTAGGCGATGTTAAGATAGAAAAAGTTCACACATATGACAACTTAGCTGACCCTTTTACTAAGGCGTTACCGTTGGCTAAGCATTCAGAACATACTCAGAATATAGGAATGTTTCCAGCTAGTAGTCTCATGTAAATCTGTATTTTATTAGTATTTGGATAATTGAGATTGTAAAACAATTTTTATTTTCTGATGAATAAAGATACTTGGTGTTTGTTTTTTATTCATATAATAATTATTATCCTATATTTGCATGTTTAATCCGTGAATGATATCATCATTTTAAATATGTCCATTGTCGGTTAACAATATAAGGCAAATGTGAGTATTGATTGTATTATTTGAATATATGGATTGTTCCCGACCAACTCATATGTTATTCACAACGAATGCATATTGGACACCTCAAACTTCGAATATTTACTTTTGGATCCTTGTCATGAGTACGATATTAAAAATGGTTAAATAAGTCATCCTTAGACTTGAGATGCAAGCTAATTCTGTATGTGTGGATATCACTTTTTGATTATAAGTCAAACGCTATCCTTAAAAAGATAGTCATAAAGGCTATTTTTAGAAGTGATGTGAAACAGCATCCACAACACTTGTATTCAATAAATAATTTGTTCATCCACTTGATATGTGCAGAATTATACCATGGGCCCTCTCCAGAATTAATCAGATAATTGTATGGCCGTACCCAAAGGGTAATTTAAGATGATTCTTAATTACATTTGGTATATCTGAATTAACTTCAATAACGAGAAACTGAAATAGTTAAACTATATGGAATGAGTTAGGATCCATATCTATGGTTTAACGGTATCTGTAACAAAGGGATGATGGAAGCAAGAATTACATAACCATTGAGCTGAAGTTTTTCTTGAAACAACATCTCAAGTATTTCTAGAATATGGCAATGCGAGTGTTGTTAGACGTTTCCATTGCTGGTTTAAATGGAGTATGCTACACCATCTCCTAAGTGGGAGCTGTTGGTGAGTGGCAGTCGGATACGCATGTTATACAACCAGAAATATGTGAGCCTACTGAGGCACACACATTAAGACACGAAGAGTACGTCTATTAAACACTTAATATATATTTACTTATTATTAAGGGTTTAATATGCTTCACGTCATAATTTAAATAACTGTTAGTTACTGTTATGTTTTATAACTAACTTAACGACTATTTAAATGTGAACCGAAGGGACTAAAATTGACAAAACCTGAACCTTGTAGGACTCCCATGGTGGCCGACCCCTAGAGGGATCTAGAAGGGGTTTTAGATGTAATTTTTAGAGATAAGGAATGAGGAGGTGGTTTGTGATAAGGATTGGGAGGTTTCCTAGTTTATCTAGGATTAAGGTTTGGTGCCTATATGACCCACCCCTAGCCTCATTATTCGTTCATTCACAACATAATCTACAAACCAATCGATGCTTTCTCTCCTCCCATATAATCGACCGAATATTCCCACTCTTGGGATTTTCAGTTCTCACTTCCACCTTTTGATTTTCGGTTACAAACCCCAAGGGTTTTCGGTGTAGTTTGATCTCCACAAGTGTAACGATTCATAAACCCTCTCCTAGAGTTTTTCGGTGGTCTTTGGTTTTCCTCAAGTCGACAACAACAAAACCTAAATTAGGGTTTTTGGTTTTCCTTCCTCAACCGAATTCGACATAAACCCTAATTAGGGTTTGTGATTTTCGTGCAAGTATACAAGGGTTGTTTGGTTTTCGGTTCAAGTAATTAAGCATACACAACCGGTGTTTGGAGCTCGTGAAGTTACGACTAGCATTGTTGCGTACTTGTTCGACGTGTTGTGTATGCAACCATAGAGGTGATAATTTAATCACTCGTTTCAAGATCAAGATCTCGTTTAATTGACTTTGTCATTAAACAAAGGTTAGTGTTTCTTATTTATATATGTGTGTTAATTCTTGGTATCAAACTAGATCCAATCCGCTGCGTACTTGTAGTAAATGGTTTACCTAGTTATTAAATCCCAACGTTAAGGTCATGCATCACTTGATAGTAATACCCAGAAGGTTCCAAATCGCCTTTTCTCATCAAAGATAAAAGAGTGGACATATTCATCTTCGCATGTGGAACAGATTCGATCACATCACTATGTTAGATTGCAAACATAAACTCCAGGTGTGCAGCAGATGCTTCAAATTCCTTGCTATGACCAGACATGGTACAGAGTAGGTAGAGGGCTTTGCCATCCTCCATGACATTACAAGGAGTCCCCTTGCTTAGGAATTTGCCTCCAATGATACCATCTGTCAGGTTTAGAAGACGAACTAGATTCCCATTTGGTGAGACACGAGAATCAAAAGAAGCTGAAAGAATAAAACAAGAGCTAACGATTAGGTTTTGATTACACAATGAAATTTAGGAAGCTCTAGTGCAGCACATATCTCATTTCTTATAAGTGCGCACAAACATTATATTTATCTACACTTGAAAGTCTAGAGATCAATTTAAGTGTGGACAAAATTGGATTTGTGCACGCTTGCAAGTGTAAAGTTATTTTTTTTTCTTTACAAAATTGAAAAATGTGAACTATTACAAGTTTGAGCAAATGGCAAATTTGTTGTAGAGATAATTCTTTAATAGGAATCAAATATGCGCACTATTAACAGCATGATGGACCATAGACCCTGGTTTACTGTCACACTTTAGGATGCAGACATCCTCAGAGTTACGCTTATCATATTGGAAACACCTGGCGTTATAGAAGCGAGAAGATGAGGCAACTGCTCTGACCCTTATGAGATTGGATGCAATGCGTTTAACAATAGAGGAAGCCATCTATAATCAAAGAACAAAAAAAATAGATTAGCTATAAATGTGAGTTTCATTGATTATGAGGCCGGATAGAAAGTAAAATGAGCACAAAGTTGGAAATAACAAGTCATTAATTCAAGATGTTTCCAGCTTAACACTGTAAGATTTAACTCCTGTTCTCCATTTCCGACCCCTGAATCATGAACTATTCTAGAATCCGAATTCCTATTTGAACACTAGTTTCTGGTTTTGGACTCATGAATCTTAAAACACTCGACATTATTGAATGCCTATTCAAAGGGATTCGCGATTTACACCCCAACTTTTTTCATATCGAACCCTGTAAACACTAGTGTCTGATTTACGAAATTAGAACTCCTCATTTAGCAAAACCATCCATAAATTTTAAATTTTAATCTTTGACATTCTCATTTATGACTCGAGATGACAAGGCAAAAGTAATCGTCTATTACTCGCCGAAGGTCAGTGGCCGAGACAAGTTTAGGCAAAAAGGGTAAAAAAATCGGTTTGGTCAAAATCTGGTAAAAACTCGGTTTTAAGTACTTGAACAATTGTGTTAACGTTTCTATAGACCTATCAACAATGCTATGGTCCTATAAACACGTCATGCATATAATCTAAATTTTATGCTATGGTCCTACGATGACTACTCGGCTAGTCGTTGCGGGGTAGTCGGCCGCTCGAGTACCACATAGCGATTTTACAACAAAATAGGACTCTATCTATATTTACACTTGCTACTAATATATAAAGCATACATATCCCAACCAAATTCCAACCTCATTCCGGGCCATATTTTTAAGACTGAGACACTCTTTTTTTTCAAAACTACGAAACTAAAAACTAACATCCACCGACAAAACGCTGCTTTGGGGGGAATACAATGCTAGTATAACTCTAAAACTTTAAAAACTCAAAAACACCTAAATTCTAGATCCGAATCTGCCCTTGTCAAAGAGTCAAGAGTCAGATGTACAAAATCAAAACTTAGTGTTTATTGGGTCCTAAATGTACAAATTTGAGGTGTATAAGGTCCATTTATGTAAGTTTTACTAACAAGTTGTTGTAATAAAGATTTGAACTTTAGAACTAGAAACTTTTTATAAACAAAACCCCAAAATTTATATAAATGCTAAACTGGAATTAAGTATAATCTAAAGATTTTAAGTTTCTAAACTTCAAAAAAAACCAAAAGATGCATTGCAGAGTAACATATATATGACATACAAAGTAAGTACTAAACAGAAACAAAAACAAAAACATTCTAAGGAAAGATGTTTTACCTGAGAATTTAAAGTTTGGATACCAAAATTTGGTCAGAAGAGAATCCTAGGCTTGACTTAGGATCAAATAAGAAGAATTCTTAAAATGAGAAGAATGAGAAATAAGTATAATCACACATTGGAGATGTATCGACTTGAATTAGATGCATCCTTAATTTTTTAGACGCACCATAATATATTTTGTAGCGAAAAATAAGATGCATATACGTATTTAATTTTTTTACGAAAGATAACGTAAAAAGGTATTTTTTTAAAAATATAAAAAGTATGAAAAAAGATTTAAATTTATTTAAAAAAAATAAAGATTTTAAAAAGTATGAATGTTTTTTAAAAATGTTTTAACTTTTGTAACGAATAACAACGTAAATTATATTTTTTAAAAATTTAAAAAGTACGAAAAAAGTAATTTAAAAAAAATTAAGATTTTTAAAAGTACGATTTTTTTTTTAATTTTGTAAAATAAAATTAATTAATTTTTTTAATTTTTTCAACTTTTTTAACGAATAACAACGTAAATTATATTTTTTTTTAAATTTAAAAAGTACGAAAAAAATTAAGATTTTTAAAAGTACGGAATGTTTTTTTTAATTGTGTAAAAAAATTAAATTATTTACGTAAAGAATTTAAATTTTTTTTACAAAATTAGATCTTGAAGAAAAAAGAATTTTTTTATTGGGGACTAAACTTGCAATTTGACCAAACCACAGGGACCAAAAATGCAATTTACTCTTGTTAATATTAAAAGAAAAAATAAGAAAACACAATAGAAAATAGAAAATGAAAAGGATAAGGGTATTTTAGTCATTTAACTTTGGTCGGGGACCAAATTTGCAACGAAAACTTGAAAATAGAGACCATCACTGCAATTTTAAAAGTTAGGGTCTCAAACATGCAATTTGGTCATACCACAGGGACCAAAAATGCAATTAACTCTTATGTTAATTATTGCAATTTTTTAGGGAGTGGCGGATAGGAGTCTCAAAAAAATCCGATCCGATCCGGCCCAAACCCGATTAAGCCTATTCGGGTTGGTTAACTCGGGTCAAAATATTTATTCGGGTCAGCTCGAGTAACCCGGATACCAGATAGGGTCGGGTATTGGGTTGAAAATTTCTGTTCACTCGGGTTCGAGTTGACCCGATTGACCCGAATAAATATTTTTTTATCTTTTTAATATGAACTTTTTAACCTTGACTCGACTTTGATGTGACCCGAACCAACTAGTGATGGATTTCTTTTGATTTAAAAGAACAACAAAATAAGAAAAAAAATACAAGAAAAGAAATTTATAAAAAAGATTTCCATGTAAATTAAAGTTGTCCATTTTTTTAAAGGCATTCTAATTTTCCTCAGTTTGGCAATTCATTAAATTTTAAATTTCTTTATTTGAGGTATCAAACATAATATTTAGAAGAAATTAAAATGGAAAGGCCATAAAATTCCTCCAATATACCCCAACCAAACGCACGGTGATTGCGCATAGCGGCAACGATAAATGGAGTTATACTGTAAATACACAGTGAATGAAGTATCCTTATGAGTATGCGGAAAGCTGACGTGGTTCACTATCACACACGAAAAAAACATTATCAATCCAACTCTCTTGCAATTTTCATACATTTTGCAAACACCATTAATGTAAAAAAAAAGTATGAACTATTACTGATTTGTTACGAGCCTTAAAATTTTTTGTGAGTTACGTAGTTAAAAGAGTAAATTGCATAAATCGTCTTTAAAGTTTGGTCAAATTGCATGTTTCGTCTCAAACGTTACGAAAGTGCAAGGATCGTCTCTGTGGGAAACCTTTGGTGCAAGTATCGTCCATGCAGGGACGATACTTGCACCAAAGGTTTGCCCAAATGTTTCCTCACATGGACGATACTTGCACCAAAGGTTTCCCACAGGGACGATCCTTGCACTTTCGTAACATTTGAGACGAAACATGCAATTTGGCCAAACTTTAAGAACGGTCTATGCAATTTACTCTAGTTAAAATGAGCATATCTTTACAACACTTACAAAAGTTTTATGGCTTTATAGATGGGTTATGGTCCACCCTACATCCATTTGACTACGTGACTATCTAAAATTAAGTAACTTTCAATACCATTTTCTACAAGTTATGACTCTAATATCGTTTTCTACGATGTATGAAAGAGGTTGAGACGTAGACAGCCCTACCTCTACCAAAAGTAAAAAAGCTGCTTTCGGTTATACTAAAAGTAAAAAAAAAAAAACCTCCGACGTTGCCAAGGGTAAGAATCAAAAAGGCAAAAATATTAACCACTTGCCTTGCTCTTTTGACTACACGAGTGTCTCATACTGATAAATAAAAGGCCTAACTATATGGATGTCTTGATGGGCCATGATCCATAAAGATTTATCATAATCATAACAAGCAAAGATATCCGCGCGTTGCTACGGGCGTTAATTTTTCATGCGTTGTTGTGGGGCGTTAATTTTTTATTTATTATTATTTTTTTTTTCGCGCGTTTTTTTTATGTTTAATAGTGTAAGTTTATTTTTTCCTACGCGTTACCTCGAGGCATTAATTTTTCTCGCGTTGTTGCGTGTCATTAATTCTTTTTTTTTCCTTTAATTTTGTGCGAGTTTATTTTGTCGGTCTCATATTTAATAGTGCGGGTTTACTTTTTCAGTATCATGTTTAGTAGTTTTTTTTATGGTCTTACGCGTTGTTGCGTGGCGTTAAAATTTTATTTTTTTTATTATTTTTTTATTTTTATTTTTTTTTCGAATTTATTTTTTTGGTCTCATGGTGTAAAATGACACTGTTTAAGTTAATTCGGAAATGTTACCGCGGGTATTTTTTTGTTTGAATGCGTCGGTACTATTGTAACATTTTTTTCCTCCCTATTTTGTGCCAACAAATTTAAAAAAAAAAAAACTAATTGGGCCGGCCCAAATTTTTGGGTTAAATTTTTTGGGCTTCTTTTTTGTCCAGCACTGTAGCACTATAGCTATAGTGCTTAAAAGGAACAGTACATGCAAAGTCAACGGATCTCAAATGATAATATATATAATGTAGATTATATAAGTATTTGTATTATCCCATTATATATTAGATATATTCATACCATTTTGACCCAACTAAAGTCAAATTAGTCATCAAGACCGTATAAATATACCTTTTTAGTCATCCTTGAACCATTTTTTAGTGTAATTTTGGTTATTTACATTACAAGTATTTACTTGTTTACCACCTATGTTATATAAACAAGCAAAAGAACCCGCGCGTTGCGGCGGGGCTAATTTTTTCCCGAATAATTTTTTTTTACGTTTCGGGGGTTTTTTTTGGGCGATGCGTTATGGCGGGGCTAATTTTTAATATTTTCTTTTTTTGTATGATTCGGGGAAAAAAAATTTGCGTTGGGACGGGCTAATTTTTTCCCGAATATTTTCTTTTTTTGGGACGGTTTTGTAAATTTTTTTACGGGAATTTTTGTGTAAGAAAATCGTAAATAGTTAAAAGGTGAGGGTCCGTTTTGTATTTTTTTTACTTTGGGCCAGATTTTAGGCTATTTTTGGGTTTTTTTTTGGCTAATTTTTAGCTAAAATATATTTTTTCGGGTTCATCATGTTTGAGTCATTGTACTGTTTTGTAAATTAGTCATTTTATGTCTTGTCTGATCATAAAAGATGAATATGTGTCATGCTTAAGTCATTAAGCGAGACATAAAAACATCTTTTAATGACTTCAGATGTAAACAAACTACAGTGACCAAAACGGACAGCTATAAAAGGTATATTGCTATTTTATTTAAAGTGAAAACCCGAGATATTATGTTACTGTGATACATGTAAAAGTTGCAACGATACCACTCGCTGGTATAGCCAATCTGGGGAGTTCTCTGAAGTCGTGCATCACATGAAAGTAATACTCAGAAGGTTCTGACTTGCTTTGTTCCATCTCATGTTGCCTCATCGCATGTAATAGAAAGGACATGTTCATCTCTCGGTGCTTTTCATCATTGGGGTGGATTGCAAACATATACTCCTCGTGTAGAATAGATTCCTCAGATTCCGTAACATGGATTTCAGATGGATACTCCTCGCTTTGAGTAGGTAAGGCTCGGAGTAGGTAGAGGGATTTGTTTTTTCCCCCCCCCCCCCCCCCCCCCCCTTTTTTTTTTTTTGTCGTCCTCCTCCACATTCCACCAAGGGACCTTGTGCATTCCATATTTGACTCCATTGATACCATCCACATAGTTTAGAATCCATAGCAGATTCTCAGTTGGTGATACACGTGGAGTAAACGCATCTGAAATCATAAACAGGTATTAACGATTACATTAGGAAGTTCTAGGACAGCAAACATCTTATATTGTGCAAACATAAAAGTGATAAAACCATGTCTACACTTAAAAGTCTAGAGGTCATTTTGTTACACCTAAATTTCTCGCACAAGAGGAAGTATGCGGAAATTAGAGTGTGGACAAATTGGACATGTGTAGACGCTTGTAAGTGTAAAGTTATTTCTTTACTATTTTGAGTGCAAAGAATGTGTTGTGTTTTTTAACGGGAATCAAATATACGCACGATTGACAGCATGATGGACCATAGACCCTGGTTTACTGTCACACTTTAAGATGCAGACATCATCAGAGTCAGGCCGCTTATCATATTGGAAACACCTAGTGTTATAGAAGCGAGAAGATGAGGCCATCACTCTGACCCTCATGAGATTCAATGCAACGCGTTTAACAATAGATGAAGTCATCTAAGATCAAAAAAAAAAAACCACAGTTAGATTTTAATGTGATTTTTTGAACACAAGAAAAAAAACATCCAATACAAATAAAGACACTACCAAGTATATCTTATCAACAATCACTAAAAAGTGATATGCATAATTTCATCATAACCATTAAGTCAAATTTACTTATTGTTTTCTTAGTAATTAAACAATACCGCTTACATGACTATACTACTCTATTGATATCTGAAGTACTCTATGGGTCCAAAATGTAGATGGTTAGGTGTATGTGGTCCACTTTCATTGTTTTTTAAACTTTAAGCGGTTTGCCATCAAACTTCAAATGATAAAAAATAAGCAATCCCAAACACCCCATATCTTCAAGGTCTTTAGATTAGCTTATTTTTTGGGCTTACAGGTTTTGTTAAAACCGGGAAAGCTCGTAAGCTTACTTTTCTCGACATATGAGCTTATCAACCTCAGCATCTAATGGTCACTTGATAAGCACATAAGCCGAGAAAAGTGAGGTCATCAGCTTTCGAAAATCAAATAAGCACGGTATAAGGTCCACTTGTGTAACAAACACCGGTCCCTTTAACCCCACCCCCACCAAATAAGCCATAAGCTCGTTGTATAAGCCCAAAAAAACACTCCCTTAACTTTAAAGTAACTAAAATTTAGTAAAAAAAAAATCATAAATATGTTCATATCTTATAACCATCAGATATTCAAATGACATACAAACTAAGCACTAAACAGTAAAAAAATAAAAAAACAAGAACGAGTAAATAAAGATGATTTACCTGAGAATTAATGTTAAAAATTGGTCGGGAGATAAATTATAGGTTTGTGTTTTTGTTCGTGAAAATTGGGGAAAGATTCTCTATACATGTAATTATTAACATTTGAGTCCTTAATCTTTATAAATGCTTAGGGGTGGCAATTTCTAACCCGACTTGAAACCGACACGAAAATTAATATGTTCGGGTTGAGTCTAATAGATTTCGGGTTGGGTTTGGGTCGACCCATCTGACCCGTTTATTAAACAGATTAGGTTCAGGTTGGGATCAATTAAGCGGGTCGACCTACCAACCGGTTTAAGATTTATTTCTAAAATTAAAAATTATTTATATTTTATTATATGTGTTTAATGGGTTAAATGAGTCGACCCGCAAACCCGTTT
>BQNB010006235.1:24880-98415 GCA_026074375.1 Tanacetum coccineum | reverse complement strand
CCATGGATGCTGAGGTGCAAACATGTTTTTTAGCTATTTATCATGAAACAAGTTGTTACGCATTAATATAAAACCTACTGGCTAGTGAGGTGTAAACATGTTTTCTAGCTACATATAAATGTGGGGTAGTGGGGTGTAAAAATCGTAGGCATTCAAACTTCCGTTAACTCAAAACAAAAGCACTCAACAACTACATACAATCCGTGTGCATCGCACGGGTCTGAATGCTTCGTAATATTAATAATAAAACTACCGAATAATATTATGAACAAAACTACTAAATATATGATCATGCTATTTCGTCATTCAAAGTAATTTGACCAATTTAGTGACTTTAAAACTATCTTCAGTTTTAGTTTATCGATTTAAGTTCATTTGGATACTGGGGGACTCATCCCCACCCTCTATCTTCATCTCATCCAATGGATAAGATTAAATTGCATCTTTACACTTGAGGGGTATTTTTGTCTTATATATAAACTTAATTTTCTATTAACAACTCATTTGATACACACACATACCTGCACTTCTTTTGATTTTTTCTCTCTCTACAATGATTCACAACTAATCGACCGATCAACACAAACAACTAATCGATCGATCATCAATCGATTAAATTATTTTAAATCGATGATCTCCTTCTTCAGTTGATTAATATCAGGTTCAGATCTGTTTGTATATGAGCTTATTTGATGTGAATAAGCTTACTAATTTATGTGCTTATAATTTAGCTTATTTTGAACGAATTATCTAGATTAATTATTGCTATTGATAAGCTAATTTATTAGGTGATTTATATTAGTAAGTTTATTAATCATCATAATCTGTATTTGTTTTGTTGAATTATAAGCTAGCTTATTAGCTTATTTGGATGAATTATAAGCTATCTTATTAGATTATTTATGTTGCTAGTGTTAATAAGCTTTATTATTAGCTTTTTTATGTTTTTGGATAAACTCTAGTAGATTAATGTGTTGATATAAGCTGAAGTAAGGTGTGTTTAGCTTATCAGTTAGCAATAAGCTGTTTTAAGTAGGTTTTGGTTAACGTGTTTGATATATCATATATGATATATGATATCATATATGATATATCATATATGATATATCATATATGATACTGTTTTGTCATATGTATATGACATGTGATTATCATATATGATATTTTTTTTTCAATAAACAGTTTATTTTATCTTTTAGATTCAATTTTTTATTTTCCAGAATAAAGAAACATGATTGCTTCGTTTCATTAATGTGAAAGTTTTGATCACAACAAGAGGAGGTGCCCTAAGAGGTTTGAAGATCAAGAACAAGTCGTGGTTTAACATTAAGTTGTTGTTCAAGAAGAAATTGTTGTTTAAAAATGTACTCTTTTATGTTTGATTGTTATATGAACAAGTGTTATAATTCTTATTTCATTTGAATATTGTTGTTTATTATGTTACATGAATGTGATTCTATTATATATCATATGTGATATTCTAGGAAATCATATATGATTTTACATCAATTTCTTTTACATTTGAATTATCATATGTGATATTTGTATTTTACAATTGCGGTACCAAGTATCATATGTGATTTCTTTTTTCCATTACAAAATAAAAATCAATATGATTTACATGATCATCACGGATTTATCTGCGTTATACTATTACTTAATGTTTAAACAATGATAACATGTGTAGGTCCTTGGTTTAGGATCTGACTAGCCTTTGTAAGACGATAGACAACTTGGATAAATCCAAATTAACTATATGAGAGACACTGACTATGAATTATCATGTACGTTTAAGGCGGGAATATCTACACAAGAGTAAGAAGAATCGATTAATACTTACTATTGGCTATGAAAGCTCTATGCTTCTATTGATTTTTCTTAAAACGTTGTACATAACCATATTGTGCCTTAGGGTTCTCTTTTACACCAAGGAAACCTTAATGGGGCTTTAACAAACGCGTCAATGGTTGATATTTCATATCCTTTTCCTAAAGATATCTCCTAAGATATCTCCTTAGATATCTCTAAGGATAACTACTATTTCTATTCTGTTTCATAAACAGTCTTAACTATAAAAGAACTAAACTATGACCAGTACTAACTTTAGTACTGCTAAGACTACCAGTACTAACTTAGTACTACCAGACTTAACTTAGTACTGCCAGTATTAACTTAATACTAACAGAACTAAACTATCACTAGCAGGACTTAACTGTTTTATATCCAGTATTAGTCTGTTACAATCTATTTCCCAACAATCCTCCCCTAACTTGATCTTCCCTTTGTGAACTTCAAGTTCCTTTCAAAACATTCTTGATCTTTACTTTAAATACTTTAAGCTTCCTGAGGTGTTGTATTATAGATTCTTCAAGTTGTTCTTGGCTGCAACACTTAAGTCTTCTCTTTTATTTTGCAGCAACTTTTCTTCAAGTTCTTAGCCAATCCATCATATCAGCAACCATTGACAATTTGTACATCCAAATCAGCGAGTTTCAAGTCAATTTCTCATCGCTTCCAGGTTTTTTGTGTTACTCCTAGTGAGAGGTGAATCTTGAAAAAATTTTTAAATGGATTTGATTGTTCTCTTTACCAGTTAGCCACGCACTCTGGAGTAGTCAGTCTTTGGCCACCAGAGAAAGGTTGTTCTTTCTCGTTTTTTTTGGTTTTGTTGTGTGTATTTTGTTTTTTGTTTTGTTGATTTTTTGTGTTTGTTTTTTTCTGTATTGTCCTTTGGTTTATACTGAAAACCATTTAACTCTCAGTACTTTGAAGCATTGGTGAGTTGAATACCATATGGTTTTTGGCAAACCATTACAGCCATCAACGGATTTGATATGCCTTTACCTGTAGCCGTTTGCTCGGCTAGTCAATCATTTGGCACCTAGAAAAGGTAAATTCCATGGTGGATTGATAACCATGTCAACTCTTTGTACATGAAACTTGGTGAGTTGAGATACCATCCACTTTGTGGTAATGTAGCCCAACCATCTAATATGGATTTGCAATTTGTCTTTACCATAAGCCATAATCTTATGGACTAGTTATGGTTTTTCCACAGCCTTTACCACAAGCCATAAACTTGTGGGCTAGCCAACTCTTCACTTAGACAGATATGGTGAGTTGAAGACCATACAACTTATTTGCAAGTTGTCAACCATAGAACGGATTTGAGAAGTCTTTACCAGCGCGTTTGCTCTGTTAGTCCCAGTTCCGTATGGTGGTTAGACATGGTGAACTGATAACCATTTGTTGTGTTAGTCGCATTTGAACCTCCACAAGTGGGTTATCCTGTCTATCCTATCCTCGGACTTCTAACTTTACAAACTTCACTACTTCCTAATACCAGCTTGCTTTTCCATCATTTTCAACAATCTATAGCAATCCTCATTCATCTTTCCATCCAAAAGCTTCATTTTCAGCATAGTTTGACATACCTCAGCAGATAAAGGATATTTTCTCTCAGACAACATATAAACATCCATGGACTCTAAGTTCAAGCAATGTACTCTACAAGTATCATAATATCTCCAACTTATAATCTTTTGCTTGTCGCTAAGTAACTCCTATATAGAGTCTGTATTAAGAGGTTCTGCAAAAACATTAGTTCGCAAACATTTCCAAAATCCCTCTCTAACCTTTCCTCTGGCCCATCCATCATATCTATTCATTACATAATCATATACATACTCAGTTCAGATCATCTTTAGAGATAGACGTCAAACATAGCACCAAAATTAATATATACTATGTCAGTACCATCTTCCCTAACTATTTGGTACACTCCTTTTTCTCCTTGCTTAATAATCTTATAGGTAGCTACACTAGGTGTTTTCATAGCTACAGGAACAGGATTAATTGGAGTTTCAGTACCTGTGGTAGACTCTTCTTGCTCACCAACATCATCTGAATCTTCAGAATCATTCTTATCAACACTTGTATGCATTCCTTTCCTTGCCATCTGTTTTCTTCTTCCAGACTTCTTGGTTGGCTCATCATCCTTTGCTTCAACATCTTTATCATCTTTTAGTCTTTTTGGAGTCTTTGTCTGAAGCTCTTCACCAAATCTTTTCAAACTTGCTTTAGTAGCTTCAAAACTTATTGGTGCAAAGGACTCAATCTGTTTCACAAGCTTGTCAAATTCCTTCTTGACTTCCTCAAAACTCAAATTCTTCAGCTGAGATAATTTCCAAGTCCCTTGATTCTTCAAATAGTTCATCATATAAGTCTTCAGCTGTGTTTGGGTCATGGGCTTGTTTCTTTTAGCTTTAGCTCTTTGTTTAGCAAAATACTTCTTTCTTTGATTGACAAGATCAACCATCTTCTTTGCAAAGTCCTCTCCTTGTACTTCACTTCCTAGCATGCTCTTTGTCAATTCAGCATTAGCTTCAAGCTTTGCTTTAATCAAAATCCATCTTTCATTTGTTGTAATGCCTGAGCTTCAAAATGAAACTTGAGCTTTTCTTTTCTTCTGTTGTCTCATTTCCATTTTCTTCTTCTTCTGTAATTCTTTGTGCCTAGGAGAGAGTCCAAATGTACTTTGTTTAAGCCCACCTCTTCTTTTTGCAAAGTATCCAACCTAATTGCTTTAGCAAGGCTAGCTTCCTCTTGTAGAATTTGTTCTTTTGACTTCTTTGGAGTCTCTTCACTGATCATAGGAGCTTTCCCTTCTCTTTGTCCTTTATCTTGAGAAGAAGTGGACTCCTTAGTACCAACAGTACTAACTTGTTCATTGCTAGTACTAACTTGTTCATTGCCAGTACTAACGTGTTCCTTCAGCAGTACTAACTTGTTCAGCACTAGCAGTATTAACCTGTTCAGCACCAGCATAAACTTCTTCTTGAAAATCCAAGCTTGAGACTACCTTCTTTCCTTTAGTCTCTTTTCTTCTCTTGTATCTCCTTCCCTTGTCAATAGACCTTGGAGTTTTATAGAGGCAACCTATGAGAGAAGTTTTGGCGTGCTTCAACGTGTTTGGACTTATTTCTTCCACTTGTTCCTCCCCTGAAGTGTTTACTTTTGTTGTAGGAGGAGTAACCAGTCCTTGTACTGAAGAATCTAGAGGATCATCTTGACTTTTCCTCCCCTGAACCTCAGGTTCTTCCTCTTCAGAGTCTGTCAAAACCAAATTCCTCCTTTTCATAAACCCTTCCAACTTCTTCACCTTCTTGACTAACTTCACTATGGCATTTCCCATGGTCAGCTTGGTTTGTTTGAGATCCATTTCCAGGCTGTCAATTCTTGATATCAACTTAGGAACTTCATGAAGTAAATCATCCATAGGCACTTGACTTGAAGCCTGTTCTTGTGGGGGTGAGAAGTGATGGTGGACAGGAGATTGCTCCTCATAGATGTGCTCAAGTGGTGTAGGTTCAGTGTCAGGTGGTGGTGTAGGTGAAGGAATAGGTGGTGGTGTAGGTGTAGTGATAGGTGGTGGTGTAGGTGTAGTGATAGGTGGTGGTGTAGGTGTAGGTGGTTAGGTGGTGGTGTCCAGGTTGTAGTGATAGGTGGTGGTGTAGGTGTAGTGATAGGTGGTGGTGTAGGTGTAGTGATAGGTGGTGGTGTAGGTGTAGTGATAGGTGGTGGTGTAGGTGTAGTGATAGGTGGTGGTGTAGGTGTAGTGATAGGTGGTGGTGTAGGTGTAGTGATAGGTGGTGGTGTTTGTCGGTTGATGATGCGGATGGTTGGGATTGAGCCACCAGCAGCATGTTCTTGTCCTGCATTGGGGTTGTAGCAACAAGTAAACATAGAAGGCAATAAAGTCTTGGCTGCCCTCGAAAAACCCTTTTATCTTTCCAAGATTTTTTGGTCATGACCTACAGTAGATAAAGGTGTTTGTTTTCTGTTTGAATATTCAAAATCATTTGCAGAAAACGGGGATACATAAAAAACTTTGTCTTGCTCTTCAAATTTGCCACCATACCATCACAAATAAGTTTTGAAAAGTTATAAAACTCGACTAGTGGATTAGACAAGATCAAAGCAAGGTGCAATATTGCTACCGAATTGATCCATCCACCACTTTTAGAGCTTATACAGCGTTTAAAAGATGGTGGACTAAGTATCGCCATTGGGGTGTGAAGAAACTTTTCCAAAAGGTAAAGGTTCCATCAGTAGGATACCCTATTTGCCCCATTCCCTCAAAAAGGTCATCATTTGGCAACATTGTTATTCCTGTGGCGTCTTCTAATTGAAGTGATTCCCTAATTGACGCCTCAGAGATGGTGTACCTTATGGTATCAATGGTTGCATTAATTTCTAGAGACCCATCAGCTTTAGTATTGGCGATAGCACTCTGCCAAAATTGTTTTACAAGAGAGTCATAGATAGTTGGATTAGCAGTTAAGGCATACCTGAGGTTGGAACCTCGAAGAAAATCCACTATCTCAGCAAACCCTGCACTCTCGTCAGGCTTGCGCAAAAACCCCACTTGATTGTGTTTGTCACAATACTTTAATTGAGCCATTGGACAATCGTATGTAGATACTTGGGTTTTTATGCGAGTGTTATTGTAGATGCTGGTAACAGAACTCTTGACTATTTTCGTTATAAAGGAAATTTTTACTTTGCACAAAAAGGAGATAGCAATAAAAAGAAAAGTATGAAAGAGAAATCAAACTTTATCTATATATAGCTTCTCTGTTGTACGACTATTGCGCCGTAAAAATCTCTAACGGTAACATTTAAACAGTGATAAAACAGAAGAAAGTCAAATTTCCCGCAACCAGCATTAACAATAACATACCAGTATTAACAATTTTACTACCAGACTTAATTTTGGTCAACCAGAATTAATTAAGAGTCAACCCGAATTAATTTTTTTTTAACCAGAATTAAGTATGTACTAAGAATTTACCAAAGCTAAAACCTTATTACTCCTGTCTTTCATCTGCACATCCATGCTAAGCCTGCAAAGATTAGTCTAAAACAAAGAAAAACATGCTGCAAGAAATTGTATAGACATAATTAATAAAAAGTAACTACCCGAATTAACTCTACTACCAGTATTAATAGGACATAACTACCAGTATTAACTACCAGAATTAACTCTACTTAACTACCAGTATTAATATGACATAACTACCAGTATTAATAGAAACTTAACTAACAGTATTAATGATAACTTAGCTACCAGAAGTAAACAAACTATACAACTAAGCCCCCCCTTAAATGTTGCTATGGGTTGATCATACCAATGCTAACCACCAAGTAATTAAACTATGGTCCATCAAACAGTTTGGTCAACAAGTCAGCTACATTTGAGTCTGTGTGAATTTTTTCCACACTTATGAGCTTCTTCTCATAACAATCTCTTATGAAGTGGTGACGAATCTCAATGTGCTTTGTCTTGGAGTGATATACAGGGTTCTTCACAATGCAGATTGTGCTTTCATTATCAATGTGGATTTTGGTATTCATGAAATTGAAACCATAGTCCAGCAATTGATTTTGAACCCACAATACTTGTCCATAGCAATTTGCAGCAACTACATATTCAGCTTCAGTTGTTGAAGTGCCACAATTGTCTGTTTCTTACATTGCCATAAGATAAGTCGTTGTCCAAGAAATTGACAACCACCTGTTGTGGATTTCCTGTCAAGGTTGGACCCACCATAATCACTATCAGAGAATGCTTCCAAGTCAAAGGGTGATTCCCTTGGATACCATAAGCCCAAGTTTGGTTTGCCCTTAAGATACTTGAAGATTCTCTTCACAGCATTGAGATGAGAAATCTTTGGAGTGACCTAAAAACGTGAACAAACACATACTGCATACATTATATCAGGTCTAGAGGCAGTTAAATACATGAGGGAACCTATCATGGATCTGTACAAGTGTACATCTACATTAATAGCTTCCTCATCCTTTATCAGAGCCACTTTGGTCTCCATGGGTGTTATTGCAGCTTTCACATTTACAAGATCAAATTTCTTGAGTATCTTAGCTACATACTTATCCTAAGATATGAAGATCCCTGCCTTGTTCTGTTCGACTTGTAATCCTAAAAAAATGTGAGTTCACCCATGGAACTTATCTGAAATCTGCTTTTCATCAAGGCTTCAAACTCATCACACCAAGACTTATTGGTAGATCTGAAAATGATATCATCAACATACACTTAAAGCAGAATGATATCCTTCTTGTCTCTTTTAATAAATAAAGTCTTGTCAATTGTGCCCCTCTTGTAACCACGCTTCTCTAGGAATGTTGATAATGTAGCATACCAAGCTCTAGGAGCTTGATGCAGTCCATACAAAGCTTTGACCACCTTATAAACCTTCTTAGGATGATCAGGATCAACAAAGAGCCCCTTTTGAAATATATCCATGCTTTCTTCAATAAGGAATGTTAGATAAAGTACCATACCAAGCTCTAGCGGTGTGACTTGGTGCAAGTCCATACAAAGACTTTGAGAGCCACCATTTATCTAAATCCTATATGTAGGATTGATTCAGTATCAATAAAACTCCAGTAGAAGTGTGACGACATTGTAACATCCGAGAATTTTTGAAATTTTAAAGGACTATTTTAATCTTTGACTTTTCGAGTCTGACTTGACCC
Organism: Tanacetum coccineum; assembly: GCA_026074375.1. Classification (NCBI taxonomy): domain Eukaryota; kingdom Viridiplantae; phylum Streptophyta; class Magnoliopsida; order Asterales; family Asteraceae; genus Tanacetum; species Tanacetum coccineum. The sequence continues at coordinate 89,856 of BQNB010006235.1, read as the reverse complement.
TTTTGACTTTTGGCCATTCATATTGTTCACAGAAAAGCACATTACCGGCGCTACCGGGTAAAATTTCGACGGAACTATTTTTTAAATAATAGATCAAAATTATTATTTTGCAACCCGACAAACGGAGAAAGTATTTTTGAACTTATTTGAATTCGAAAGACAAAAAGATTAAGACCATAAAGTCTTAATTCTAGTACGATTTGATCATTTACAAAAAACAATATATTGAATATCACGTTTTTCATTTTTCGGAACTCCAAGCAAATTTGATGAAAAACGCATATTTCCATACAACTTTTTCAGATTTCTGACGAGACCCGAAAAACTCAGAATTTGACAGAAATGCCTTCGCAAAAAAATCATGAACACAAAGCGTACCGACACAACATAACATTAAAATTAAATGAATCAATTAAATTACTTTTTTACTTTAAATCATACTGAAAAGTATTTAATAACCCAGATTCGTTTCTACCATCTAAGAAAATTCGAATTCAAAAATGTCTATTTGTATTAAAAAAGCGAATGATCAACAATAAAAAGTTCTAACTTTACGGATAAAGCTAGCTCGCAACACTAATAGTACCTAAAACTAATAAAGATAATATAAGCGATTTTATAATATATATTAGTTTAAAAATACTTTTATAAAATACTAGTCGAGTGAGACTCAATATTTGTTAAGAACTAGAAGAACTACAATTTAATTTAGACAATACATGCGGAGCGCCACTTTCTGTAATTTTTAATGTCCGTTAACAAGCCTAATCGAACCCCGAACCATTAATTATCGAAGTATACACCCCCGTGATGGTATTAACAAATTCAACCCTGAAGGTCCTTATAGTCACACCACTTTGCTATTTCTTTTTTTTGCGAAAACCCTTCTCTATTGTATAAACTTGTCACCAATTAGGGTTCATTTTTTTCTATCAAAACTCTAGCCCCACTTTTAATACATCCATCTCTCTCACTCAAAAACCTTCCGCGCCACCCCCCATAACTTCCGAGACCAAAGGTCCGGCGAGAACCCACCGCTCCGCTACCACCCCATCATAACATCATCATCAATCATCTCACACCACCGTAACCACCTCGGTCACTATCATCCCCTATGCCCCCTATCTTCACGACGCCAGCAATCACCAAAAAAACAGACACCCTCAAATCACCATTTCCACCGCACCTCCGACCACATGCCACCCCAGTTGCTTCCCACCATCAACTGCCATCTTTTTACCCGTCACCACATCACCCCTCATCGTCCACAACCTCTGCCATCAAAGGAGACTCACCAACTCGCTAAACCACCACCGTCCACACCCCCCACGTCAGCCCGACCGCCCACCAAACCAAGAAGGGTGTTAATGCAGCTGGGTTCATAACACATCCGGCGTGTTTGTTTCGTTCTTTAATCGCCAAGAACAAAGTGCTTTTTGGGTTAAGTTATAGCACAAAAGTGGATGGGTTTAGGTATCGACAGATCGGGCGTGTTTGTTCGCACACCATATTAGGGCGTTTGTTAGTCACCAAATGTCGTGTGGGTTTTGGGCCACCTGAATTTAAAACGTCCATAGGGAGAGCGTGTTCTGTTTGGGTTTAAAACAGCCCTAAAGGATGTTTGGTTCAGGGGTAAGAGCCAACTAAACAAGGGTGTTTGGTTATGGTAAACACCCCACGAGAGGGGTTTTGTTTATAGGTTTAAAAACCAGATAGTGTGCGTTTGTATATTTGAGTTTTACAGCAGCAATTAGGACAGTGTTTAGGTTTAAGCAGAAAGGGAGTGTTTTTGGTTTTGAGTTATGGCATTGCGCAATAGGCTGCGTTTGGCTTAAAACCGCAGCCATGCACATGATGCGTTTTGGCTGCTGTACTTACCATTAGGGTGCTTGTGGTTTGCTCGACATGTTAAAGGGGCGTGTTAGGTTAGCGAGTCCAAACTAGGAAACGACAGGGTTTTGTATTGGGATTTTATATAAAAAACGACGCATAAAAATAACTTATGTTTAATAAATATTAAAACTGGATAAATATTCTTTAGTGGTTTTTAATCGGTTAAATAAATATAATCCTTAATAATTGGTTTAATTTAAATATATGGTTTTATATACATATTAATAATCTAAACACGCGGGCATAAATAGAAATAATGACACTGCGTATTGATATTCAATATATATGATTCATTCAACTGAAAAACGTTTATTTTAGCCGAAAATGGAAAACGATTTACAAACGGAAATTCAAGACAAAATTTATATAATTTTACAATATTACGATTTCTCTAAAAGCTTAATTTACATTTAGAGAACTGATAAGAAAGAATTAAGATATTTTTAAGATATATTAAATGGTATTATAGCAATAACCAGGACAAACGAGCGAAAACTATACTTTTACATAAGGCGAAGTGTTTTTAAGCACGACTTTTTGTTAAAGAAATGAAAACATAATTTATAAAATGTTAAATTATAATTTATAATGGTTATAAACGGTTACCAACTTCGTGTTTAAGTTATAATAAAAATATACGTGTCAACTTTTTCTATCAAAGTCTTTTATAAATTAAAATGTGACGTCAACTTTTAAATAGTTTAATTAAACACCTCGCCATTTAATTATAAACATACCTTGCAAAGTATTATACACACACATAACAAAAAATCTTTGATGATCGTTATTGTGATATAAACTTACGGAAGAAATATATAAGGTTATTTAATCCAGACCACACAAAAACACTAATACAACTTTAAAATCAAAATCATTTTAATCAACGTGTCCCCGTCATTTGGATGCATAACAATCATCGTAATAACCCCAAACGCAATTAACCCTAGGCTAGTGAGAACTTCCTAGCCGATATAATGCATAAATCTTGCAACTTCTGTGGTCGAGCCGACCATTTAGGTTCCCGTTTCGTCCTGTACTAGTGTTACATCACCGCCAATTCCGATCCCCTTCGAGTCATCTGGATTTGATTGAGTTTATAAAACCCCTCTTCCACCTTTGTCTTTTAAATTATTCGACAATTTAACTTTAGCAAAACTCAAGGGTAGAATACATGCTCAATTACAACTTGTTATACGAATATTCGTTAACAATAGTCTTTATACCATACATTCCACGCTCCTTCGCATTACATATACTTTGATTTTGAATTCATTACAAACACCATTAGATAGCTTTATAATCTACACAAAAATACCTTTCTGGTTTCATACCTTGCCACACATACTCAGTCTACATACACGTTATACGAAATTGTCTTAACATACTCATTACAAACTAATTACGTGATTTGATAAACACACTCTTTCTACTTATGATTTAAGTAGCTTAACATCATTCTCGTCTCAACCACAACAACAAAAACGGACACTACAATGTGCAAACCTTATGGAAGGAAGTAATAAAGAGAGAGATGCGTGTTAAATACTTGAAATCCATAAGTAGAAAAGATTGTGATATCAAGTCACGTAATTGAGTTTGATAAATTAGTATGTTAAACAAATTTCGTAAACTGTGTATGTAAAAGATGTGAATGTATTACGCAAAAGGTATGTTAACCAATGGGTCTTTTGTACTCAACCCACGTCCGCTACACAAATGTGTTTTTAAATGAATGCAAAAACAAGTAATAACAGGCCATGTGCTTTGGGAAATAGAATGTAAAAAAAGACATTGTAAACAGAGAAAGTAAAAACAAGTTGTATTGAGGATCAAGAAATCTCACCCCTGAGATTTGTAAGTAAAATCGTTCTAAACACTAAGTGCAATAATGTGGGCAAAAAACTCACATCGATGACGAAGAACGATTGGCGGGAATGTACCCACTGAGTACAGGACGAAACGGGAACTAAAACGGCTCGACCAAGAAGTTGCAGCTTATCTTAACGGCTAAGTCTCACTAGCCTAGGCGGGAAGAGCATACGAGTAGTGCTTTGGGTTTCCCGATGAATTGTTATGTCAATGCGACACGTTGATAAAAGATTTAGATTTAAAGTTGTAATAGTTTGGTGGTTGGTTAAATAACCCTTATATAATTCTTACCGTAAGTTATATCACAAAAACGATCAATCCAAAGATTTATGAAAAGTATATAATACTTTGCAGGTCTTATATAATAAATGCGAGTTGTTAATTAAACTAATTATTAGACACAATTTAATTGTAACAAAAATACTTTGAAATAAAATATGACACTAAACTTAATATTATAAACTAAAACAACCGGAATTTGGTAACCGTAATAACCATTCTAAAATATAATTTAACATTTTAATAAATTAATGTTTCATTTCTTTACCAATCCTGTGTCTAAAAACACTTCGCCAATTGTAAAAGTATAGTTTTCCACGCACGTTGACAGGGTATTGTATAATATACCAATCTATAATAATATCTTAAAACAAATCTTAATTCATTTTATCGTTTCTCTAAATTAAAAAAGTTTTTATTAAATCGTGACATATAGAAAATTATATAAAATTTCCCGTCTGACATTTCCCGTTTGTAAATCGTTTTCCATTTTCCGCAAAACTAAATCGTTCTTTCAAAAGTTGAATGAATATATATATTAAATCAATCGCGTTTGCAATATTTCAAAATTGCCACCACGCGAATGGGTTTTAAATGATATAATATGATATTAAACCGATTGAATATATTTTTTTATATTAAAAAACCAATTATTAAGGATAATACATTTATTTAAGCCGATTAAAAACAACTATATATAATGGTTTAACCAGTTTTAAAATATTTATTAAACCCTTAAAAGTTTATTTTTATGCGTCGTTTTATATATAAACCAAACAAACCCTCGTCGTTTCCCTCGTTGACTCCTCGCTAAAAAAAACTGTTTCTGTCTCCACAAAACACCCCCTTAACTGTCTCTACCAATAAAACACCAAATCTGTGTCACCCTAATGGTATCTGTACAGTCAGTCCAAACGCACTCATGATGCATGGCTGCTTCTTTAATCCCAAACAGCCACACCTATTCAATGCCAATACTCAAAACCAAACACATCCCTTTCTGCTTTAAAAACCAGACACAATCCTAATCTGCCTGCTAAACCACAAAACGCAAACGCACACTAACTGGTATTTAACGCTATAAACAAACAAACCCCTCTCGTGGTGCTGTTACCATAAACCAATCATTAGATCAGATAATGGCACTGAATTTAAGAATAGAGATATGCTTGAATTTTGTGGAAACAAGGGAATAAAACAAGAATATAGTACTGCTAGAACTCCACAACAAAATGGAGTTGAAAGAATGAACAGAACCCTAATTGAGGCAACTATGCTAGCAGATTCTCTCTTACCAACCACTTTTTGGGCAGAAGCAGTTAGTACTGCTTGCTATATTTTTAATAGGGTAAGAGTGACAAAACCTCAAAACAAAACTCCATATGAGCTTTTGTTTGGCCATAAACCAATTATTAGCTACATAAGACCTTTTGGGTGTCATGTTACCATTCTAGATACTCTTAGTATGCTAGGCAAGTTTGATGGAAAATCTGATGAGGGAGGTTCTCTAGTGGATACTCACTAAATAGCAAAGCCTTATATGGTTTATAATTTAGTAACAAAAGAGTAGAAGTAAATTGCATGTTATTTTTTGAAGATAAACCCAATGTCAAAGGAGTAGGTATTGAGGATGTTTGATATTGACTATCTTTCTGATTCTATGAACTATATTCCTGTGTCTTTGGAGAATCAAGCTAACCCACATGCAGGTGCTTCAGAAGTAACTAACAATGCAGGTACTCCAACATCTATTGCTTCTGAGGAAAAAGATGAGGAAGTAGAGGTTATTGTTGTGCCTTCAGCTGTAAGGATTCCTGAAGAAAAAGATGAATCAAGGACTTCTTCCACAAATTCAAAGAAAGAGGTTTCCTCTACTGACTCTTTAGAAGATAATCCTAAGATTCAAGCTTTTAGAAGAAAGTTAGATGATGTTGCCCTAAAGCATTTAGGGACAGTCCCTGAAAACAACACTACCAGTACTCCCTCAGTTAATACTGGTAGTCACACAATTAATGCTGGTAGGCTTGAACATGATGATTCACTTATGCCAGAGCTAGAAATCTTTCACAAGCCTGAGACAGGGATTTTTGATGAGGCATCTTATGATGAGGAGGGTGTGATAACTGATTTCAACAGTCTTCCTACAGAAATTGAAGTCAGTCCTACTCCTACACTTAGGATTCATAGTATTCACCCAAAAAGTCAAATACTTGGTGATCCTAAGTCAGCTGTGCAAACTAGGAGCAAAGTGCAGAACAAATCAGGAGCTCATGCTCTTCTCAGTCATATTCAAAAGCAGCAAAGAAACAATCACAAAGATCAACAACATTGTTTGTTTGCCTGCTTTCTATCTCAGGAGGAACCTAAGAAGATTGCTGAAGCTTTACAAGATGACAGTTGGGTTCAAGCCATGCAAGAAGAACTGTTACAGTTCAAGCTACAACAAGTATGGGTTCTTGTAGATCTACCTCATGGAATGAAGGTGATTGGCACCAAGTGGGTCTACAGAAACAAAAGAGATGAAAGAGGTGTGGTTGTGAGGAATAAAGCAAGATTGGTGGCCCAAGGGTACACACAGGAAGAAGGTATTGACTATGATGAGGTTTTTGCTCCTGTGGCAAGAATAGAAGCTATCAGGTTGTTTTTGGCCTTTGCCTCATTTATGGGGTTCATAGTATACCAAATGGATGTTAAAAGTGCTTTTCTGTATGGCACTATAGATGAAGAGGTTTATGTATCACAACCTCCTGGTTTTGTTGATCCTGATCATCCAAATAAGGTTTATAAGGTGGTCAAAGCTTTGTATGGACTGCACCAAGCCCCTAGAGCTTGGTATGCTACTTTATCAACATTCCTAGAGAAGCATGGATACAAGAGGGGCACAATTGACAAGACTTTATTCATTAAAAGAGACAAAAAGGATATCATGCTGGTTCAAGTGTATGTGGATGATATCATTTTTGGTTCTACCAACAAGTCTTGGTGTGATGAGTTTGAAGCCTTAATGAAGAGCAGATTTCAAATGAGTTCCATGGGTGAACTCACATTTTTCTTAGGTCTACAAGTCAAGCAGAACAAGGGAGGAATCTTCATCTCTCAGGACAAGTATGTAGCTGAAATACTCAAGAAATTTGATCTTGTGAATGTGAAAGCTGCAATAACACCAATGGAGACAAAGATGCCTTTGACAAAGGATGAGGAAGCTTTTGATGTAGATGTACACTTGTACAGATCTATGATAGGTTCCCTCATGTACTTAACTGCTTCTAGACCTGATATTATGTATGCAGTATGTGTTTGTTCACGTTTTCAGGTGACTCCAAAGACTTCTCATCTCAATGCTGTCAAGAGGATCTTCAAGTATCTCAAGGGCAAACCAAACTTGGGATTATGGTATCCTAGGGAATCACCCTTTGACTTGGAAGCATTCTCTGATAGTGACTATGGTGGCTCCAACCTTGACAGGAAATCCACAACAGGTGGTTGTCAATTTCTTGGACAAAGACTTATCTCATGGCAATGCAAGAAACAGACAATTGTGGCCACTTCAACAACTGAAGCTGAATATGTAGCTGCTGGGTGGGGTTTGGGTTTTTTTTTTTTGTTTTGCGTGGTTTTTTGGGGGGGGGGGGGATCAAATTGCTGTGGACAAGTATTGTGGGTTCAAAATCAATTACTGGACTATGGTTTCAATTTCATGAATACCAAAATCCACATTGATAATGAAAGCACAATCTGCATTGTGAAGAACCCAGTATATCATTCTAAGACAAAGCACATCGAGATTCGTCACCACTTCATAAGAGATTGTTATGAGAAGAAGCTCATCAGTGTGGAGAAAATTCACACAGACTTAAATGTAGCTGACTTGTTGACCAAACCTTTTGATGGACCTCGGTTTAATTACTTGGTGGTTAGCATTGGTATGATTAACAAATAGCTAATTTTAAGGGGAGGCTTAGTTGTATAGTTTGTTCAATTCTGGTAGCTAAGTAGTCTTAATACTGTTTGTTAAGTTTATTTTAATTCTGGTAGCTAAGTAGTATTAATACTGGTAGTTATGTCATATTAATACTGGTGGTAGAGTAGAGTTAATCCTGGTAGTTAATACTGGTAGTTAATACTGGTAGTTAATACTGGTAGTTAAGTAGAGTTAATTCGGTATGTTAAGGTTTTCAGTAATTTCTGTCTGATACCAATTTTCTGGCAAGTATGTTTTTTCTTTGTTTTAGACTAATTTTGCAGGCCTAGCATGGATGCAAGGGAGGAGTGCAAAGTTTTTAACTGGTGTACACTGTTCATACATATTTAATTCTGGTTGAAAAAGAGTTAATTCAGGTTGACTCTTAATTAATTCTGTTTGACCAAAATTAAGTCTGGTAGTGAAATTGTTAATACTGGTAGGTTTATTGTTAATGCTGGTTGCGGGAAATTTGACTTTTTCTGACTTATCACTATTTAAATGTTACCGTTAGAGATTTTTACGGCGCAATAGTCGTACAACAGAGAAGCTATATATAGATAAAGTTTGATTTCTCTTTCATACTTTTCTTTTTATTGCTATCTACTTTTATTGCAAAGTAAAAATTTCCTTCATAACAAAAATAGTCAAAAGTTCTGTTACCAGCATCTACAATTTCAATCGCATCAAAACCCAAGTACATTGAATCGCTTGTCTAATGGCTCAATTAAAGTATTGTGACAAACACAATCAAGTGGGGTTCTTGCGCAAGCCTGACGAGAGCGCCGGATTTGCTGAGATAGTGGATTTTCTTCGAGGTTCCAACCTCAGGTATGCTTTAACCACTAATCCAACTATCTACGATTCCCTTCTCAAACAGTTTTGGCAGACTGCAACCGCCAATACTAACGCTGAGGGGACTCTAGAAATAAAGGCAACCATAGATACCATAAGCTACACAATCTCTGAGGCGTCAATTAGGGATTCACTTCAATTAAATGACGCCACAGGAATAACAATGTTGCCAAATGATGAACTTTTTGAGGGAATGGGGCAAATAGGGTATCCTACTGATGGAACCTTTACGTTTTGGAAAAGTTTTTTTACACCCCAATGGAGATACTTAGTCCACCATCTTTTACACTGCATAAGCCCTAAAAGTGGTGGATGGGATCAATTTGGTAGCAATATTGCTACTGCTTTGGTCTGTCTATCCACTGGTAGAGTTTATAACTTTTCAAAACTTATTTTTGATGGTATGGTGGCAAACTTGAAAAGCAAGACAAAGTTTTTGATGTATCCACGATTTCTGCAAATGATCTTAAATATTCAAACGGAAGACAAACACCTTTATTTAGCTGTTAGCCTGACCAAAAAGATATTTGGGAACATGAAAAGGGGTTTTCGAGGGGCACCAAGACCTTTATTGCCTTCAATGTTGCCTGTGGCTACTAACCCAAATGCAGGACAAGCTCATGATGCTGTAGCTCCATCCCAACCATCATCATCAACACCCCCAGTACCCTCCACATCATCTCCTCCAGCTGTTACTACACCTACACCTATCCCTGTTACTACACCACCACCTATTCATACATCTACACCTACACCACCACCTATCCTTTCACCTACACCACCACCTATCCCTTCACCTACACAAATACCTGACACTGAACCTACACCCTTTGAGCATACTTATGAGGAATCATCTCCTGTCCACCATCACTTCTCACCCCCACAAGAACAGGCTCCAAGTCAAATGCCTATGGATGATTTACTTCATGAAGTTCCTAAGTTGATTTCAAGAATTGACAGCTTGGAGATGGATCTCAAACAAACCAAGCTGACCATGGGAAATGCCATAGTGAAGTTAGTCAAGAAGGTGAAGAAGATGGAAGGGTTCTTGAAAAGGAGGAATTTGGTTTTGACAGATTCTGAAGAGGAAGAACCTGAGGTTCAGGGGAGGAAAAATCAAGATGATCCTCAAGATTCTTCAGTACAAGGATTGGTTACTCCTTCTTCAACAAGAGTACATGCTTCAGGGGAGGAACAAGTGGAATATATATGTCCAAACACTCTTGAAACAGCCAAAACTCTCTCCAAGGTTGCATCTTTAAAGATAAGGTCTATTGACAAGGGAAGGAGATACAAAAGGAGAAAAGAGACTAAGGGAAAGAAAGTAGTCTCAAGCTTGGTTTTTCAAGAAGAGGTTGATGCTGGTGCTGAACAAGTTAATCCTGCTAGTGTTGAACAGGTTAATACTGCTAGTGGAGTTAATACTGGCAGTACTAAACTTAGTACTGGTGATGAACAAGTTAGTACTGTTGGTGCTGAGAAGTCTACTTCTGATCAAGATAAAGGACAAAGAGAAGGAAAAGCTCCCATGATCAGTGAAGATACTCCCAAAAAGTCAAAAGAACAAGTTTTACAAGAGGAAGCTAGCCTTGCTGAAGCAATTAGGTTGGATACTGAGCAAAGAGAAGAGGTGGCTAAACAGGTTCATTTGGATTCTCTCCTGGCACAAAGGATTGCAGAAGAAGAAGAATTGAATGAGCAACAGAAGAAAAGAAAAGCTCAAGTTCAGTTTGAAGCTCAGCACTATACAAATGAAGACTGGGATCTAATTAGAGCAAAACTTGAAGCTAATGCTGAGTTATCAAAAAGCATGCTAGGAAGTGAACTTCAAGGAGAAGACTTTGCAAAGAGAATGGTGGATCTTGTGAATCAATGAAAGAAGTTTTTTGCTAAAGAAAGAGCTAAAGCTAAAAGAAACAAGCCCATGACCCAATCACAGCTGAAGACCTATATGATGAACTACTTGAAGAATCAAGGGACATGGAAGTTATCTCAGCTGAAGAAATTGAGTTTTGAGGAAGTCAAGAAGGAATTTGACAAGCTTGTGAAACAGGTTGAGTCCTTTGCACCAATAAGTTTTGAAGCCACTAAAGCTAGCTTGAAAAGATTTGGTGAAGAGCTTCAGACAAAGACTCCAAAAAGATTGAAAGAAGATAAAGATGATGAAGCAAAGGATGATGAACCAACAAAGAAGTCTGGAAAAAGAAGAAAACAAATGGCAAGGAAAGGAATGCATACAAGTGTTGATAAGAATGACTCTGAAGATTCAGATGAAGTTGGTGAGCAAGAAGAGTCTGCCACAGGTACTAAAACTCTAATTAATCCTGTTCCTATAGCTATGAAAACACCTAGTGTAGCTACCTATAAGATAATTAAGCAAGGAGAGAAAGGAGTGTACCAAATAGTTAGAGAAGATGGAACTGACATAGTGTACATAAATTTTGGTGCTCTGATAAAGTCTATATCTAGAGATGATCTTACTGAGTTATATAGGATTGTGATGAATAGATATGGGATGGATGGACCAGAGGATGAGCTAGAGAAGGTATTTTGGAAATATTTAAAGAATATGTTTGAAGAACCTCTTAGTACAGATCCTATATGGAGTGAGTTAGGACAGCAAAAGATAATAAGTTGGAGATATTATGTGTCATGTAGAGTACATTGTTTGAACTTAGAGTCAATGGATATATATATGTTAATTGAAAGAACATATCCATTATCTGCTGAGATGTGCAAAGCCATGCTAGATAAGAAACTACAAGGAGGAAAGCCAGATGAAAATTGCTACAAAATGTTAAAAATGATGGAAAAGCAAGCTGGTATTAGGAAGTAGTGAAGTCTGAAAAGTTAGAAGTCTAGAATAGAAATGAGAAGGATAACACTTGGTGGAGGTGCTATGCACTAACACAACAAATGGTTATCAGGTTCACCATGTCTAATCAACATAAGAACTGGCTAGTCCAGGAGCAAACGGCTCTTGGTAAAGACTTCTCAAATCGTTCTATGTTGACAACATGCAAATAAGTAGATGTATTGGTTTTTCAACCACAATATATATTTAGTGAGGAGTTGGCTAGCCCACAAGTTTATGGCTTGTGGTAAAGGCTGTGGAAAAACCATAACTAGTCCATAAGATTATGGCTTATGGTAAAGACAAATTGCAAATCCATATTAGATGGTTAACACTTTACCAAAAAGTAGATGGTATATCAACTCACAAGTTCATGTACAAAGATGTTGACATCCGCGTTATCCAATCCACCATGGAATTTACCTTTTCTAGGTGCAAAGATTGACTAGCCCTAAGCAAACGGCTATAGGTAAAGGCATATCAAATCCGTTTATGGCTGTAATGGTTTGCCAAAAACCATATGGTATTCAACTCACCAATGTTTCAAGTACTGAGAGTTGAAATGGTTTTTAGTTAACCATGGACATACACCTTTCTGGTGGCCAAAGGACTGACTACTCCAGAGTGAATGGCTAACTGGTAAAGAGACATCAAATCCATTTAAAATTTTCAATGATTCACCTCTCACAGGAGTTAACACACCTGGAAGTGATGAGAATAGACTGAAACTTTATGATTTGATGTACATAATTGTCAATGTTGCTGATATGATGGATTGCTGAAGAGCTTTGAAGAATAGTTGCTGCAAAGATAAAAAGAGAAGACTTGAAGTGTTGCAGATCAAGAACAACTTGAAGAATTCTATTTACAACATCCTCAGAAAGCTTAAAGTGTTTAAAGTAAAGATCAAGAATGTTTTGAAGGAACTTGAAGTTCACAAGTGAAGATCAAGTTAGGGGAGGATTGTTGGGAAATAGATTGTAAAAGACTTAATACTGGTAGTATAAAACAGTTAAAGTCTGGTAAGTGAATTGTTAGTTCTGTTAGTTTTGAGTTAATATGGAGTACTAAGGTTAAGTCTGGCAGTACTAAGGTTTAGTACTGGTAGAGTTAGTTACTTGGTCTATATTAGTACTGGTTATACGTTTAAGTCTGTTTATGTAACAGAATAGTCATTAGTTACTTGAGATATCTTAGGGAGAAATATCTTAGGAATGGATATTGTATTATCCTTTGACGTTTGTAAGCCATAGGGTTTCCTTGGTGTATCAGGGGAACCCTAATGCACAATGTTATGTACGAGTAAGTGATTAAAATATTCAATAGATGAATAGAGATATATAGCAATTTATTGGTCTCGGCTTAATTTGTTGATGCTTGATATTTATTATGCCTAATTTTACTCTTGTCATTTAATTTATTATTTATTCTGGTTAACGTATTTTTGATCTCATTATCTGACTATTGTTTCGTTAGATATTCTTGACTATCGTATAACCCTAGATTTTGGTAGTACGAGTGGTGTGGACCTAGCTTGCCTCATTAATAGATTATCTTATCATGATGGGATCCAATGGGTACTAGGGAGGATCACTAACTCTTTATGTAGGTCCTTGGTTTAGGATCTGACTAGCCTTTTGTAAGACGATAGATAATTTGGATAAATCCAATTCAACTATATGAGAGTCTCTGCACTATGAATTATCAAGTGTTATAGGCGAAATCTTTACACAAGAATTAAGATAGAATTCGATAATACTCAATTGCTATTCAGCTCATTCTTCTATTGTTATTTTAATCACTTATCGTACAGAACATTGTGCATTAGGGTTCCTCCTAATACAAAAAGGAAAAACCATATGGGCTTACAAACGGTCAAAGGATAATTTCTTACATTTCCTAGAATTTACTAAGATATTCGCTAAGATAAACTATTAATATTTGTTACATAGAAAGACTTAACTCTAACCAGTTACTATCTATGACAGTACTAACTCTTACCGAGTACTAACTTAGTACTGCCAGACTTACTTAGTTACTGCCGATTTAATTAACTCAATACTAACAGAACTATTATTTCTACAGACTTAATGTTATACTCCCAGCATTAAGTCAGTTACAATCTATTTTCCCAACAATTCCTCCCCTAACTTGATCTTCACTTAGTGAACTTTAGAGTTCCTTCAAAACATTCTTGATCTTTTACTTTAAACACTTTAAGATTTATGAGGATGTTGTAAAATAGAATTCTTCAAGGTTGTTCTTGATCTGAACTCTTCAAGTCTTCTCCTTTTATCTTATGCCTAGCAACTTTTCTTCAAAGATCTTCAGCAATCATCATTTCAGCAAAACATTGGACAATTAATGTACATCAAATCATAAGTTTCAGTATGTTCTCATCACTTCCAGGTCAATTCTGGTCGTGTTAACTCCTGTGAGAGGTGAATCATTGAAAATTTTAAGATGGATTTGATGTCTCTTTTCGCATGTTAGCCGATTTTACTCTGAGTAGTCAGTCCTTTGGCAACAAAGAATGGTATATGTCCATTGGTTAACTGAAAACCATTTCACCTCTCACGTACTTGAAACATTGGTGAGTTGAAAACAATATGGGTTTTTGGCAAACCATTACAGCCAATTAAAAGGATTTGATATGCCTTTTACTATAGCCGTTTGCTTAGGGCTAGTCAACTTTTTTGGGCACTAGAAAAGGATTAAATTCCATGGTTGGATGAAGAAACATGTCTAAACTATTTGTACATGTAACTTGGTGAGTTGATATACCATCGAACTTTTTGCGTAAAGTGTCATCCATCTAATTATGGGATTTGCAATTTGTTTCTTTACCATAAGCAATAATTTTTGGACTCAGTTATGTTTTTCCACAGCCTTTAACACAAGCATAAACTTGCAGGCTAGCCAACTGATTCACTTATATAGATATGGTGAGTTGAAAAACCATACAACTTTTTGCAAGTTGTCATCCATTTAGAACGGATTTGAGAAGTCTTTACCAAGAGCCGTTTGCTCCTGGACTAGCCAGTTCTTATGTTGATTAGACATGGTGAACTGATAACCATTTGTCGTGTTAGTGCATAGCACCTCCACCAAGTGTTATCCTTCTCATTTCATTCTAGGACTTCTAAACTTTTCTAAGACATCAATACTTCCTAATACAAGCTTTGCTTTGCCATCATTTTAACATTTGTAGGCAATTTTTGATGGCTTTCCTCTTGTAGTTCTTATCTAGCTTGGCTTTTGCACATCTCGCAGATAATGTATATGTTTCTTTCAATTTACTTATATATATCCATTGACTCTTAGTTCAAACAATGTACTCTTACATGACTCATAATATCTCCATCTTTTGATCCTTTGATGTCCATAACTCAATCCATATAGGATCTGTACTAAGAGGTTCTTTCTCAAACATATTCTAAAATATTTCCAAAATACCTTTCTTATAGCTCATCCTTGGTCCAATCCATCCCATATCTATTCACATTATCATTATATAACTCAGTATAGATCATCTCTAGACATAATCCTTCAACATCCGCCACCTAAATCTAATGTTTACACTACATCAGTTGCCCCCCATTTTTTTTTAACCAACTTCCCTAACTATTGGTTTGCTCCTTTTTCTCCTAGCTTGAAGTTCTTTTTAGGTGGCTATACTAGGTGTTTTCATAGATACTAGGAACATGATTAATTGGAGTTTTAGGTACTGTGACAGACTATTCTTGGCTCACCAACTCATCTGAATCGTCAGTGTCATCCTTATCAAAAACTTGTATGCAACCTTTCCTTGCCATAGTTTTCTTCTTTTCCATCCTTCTTGATTGGATCATTCATCCTTTGCTTCAACATCTCATCATTTTCAGTTTTTTGGAGTCTTTGTATGAAGCTCTTCACCAAATCTTTCAAACTAGCTTTTAGTGGCTTCAAAAATTTTTTTGGTACAAAGGACTCAACCTGTTTTACAAGCTTATCAAATTCCTTCTTGAATCTTCAAAACTCAAATTCTTTCCACGCTAAGATCAACTTCCATGTCCCTTATTCTATCAATAATTCATATATAAAGTCTTTAGATGTGATTGGGTCATGGGCTTGTTCATTGTAGCTCTAGCTTCTTTTCTTCTGCAAAATTTTTCTTTTTGATGACAAAGATCAACCATTTTCTTTGCAAAATCTTCTTCCTTGTGAAATTCACTTCTAGCAATGCTTTTTGACACTCTGCATTAGCTTCAATCTTTGCTCTAATTAAATCCCAGTCTTCATTTGTGTAATGCTGAGCTTCAAACTGAACTTGAGCTTTTCTTTTCTTTTGTTGCTCATTCAATTCTTCTTCTTCTGCAATCCTTTGTGCTAGAGAGAATCCAAATGTACTTGTTTAGCCACCTCTTCTTTTTGCAAAGTATCCAACCTAATTGCTTCAGCAAGGCTAGCTTCCTCTTTAAAACTCTGTCTTAGACTTTTAGGAGTCTCTTCAAATGATACTTAGAGCTTTTTCCTGCTCTTTGGCCTTTATCAGGAGAAAGTAGTGGACTTTTTATCACCAACATGTACTAACTTGTTCACTGCCAAGTTACTAAGTTTGTGTACTACCGTACTAAACTCCTTGAGCTTAGCTTTAATTAGTTCAGCACAGTATTAAATTACTTTCTTGAAAGTCCAAGCTTCTTGAGACTACATTCTTTTCCACTTAGCCTTCTTTTTTCTCTTGTTATCTCTTCCCTTGTCAATAGACCTTGGCTTTAAAGAGGCAACCTTGGAGAGAGTTTTGGCTGCTTCAAGAGTGTTTGGACTTATGTCTTCCACTTGTTCCTCCCCTGAAGCTTTTACTTTTGTTGTAGAAGGAGTAACCAATCCTTGTACTGAAGAAGCTAGAGGATCATCTTGACTTTTCCTCCCTTGAGCCTCAGGTTCTTCTTCTTTTGATTTGTCAAACCATATTTCTTCTTTTCAAAAACCCTTCCAACTTCTTCACCTTCTTGACTAACTTCACAATAGCATTCCCCATTGTCAGCTTGGTTTGTTTGAGATCCGTTTCCAGGCTGTCAATTCTTGATATCAATTTAGGAACTACTTGAAGTAAGTCAGCCATAGCCATTTGTCCTTGGGCCTGTTCGTGTGGAGGTGAGGAGGGTTGGTGGACAGTGAGATGGGCTCTATCAAAGATGTGCTCAAATGGTTCAGGATTAGTTTCAGGAATAGATGTAGGTGTAGGTGTAGGGATAGGAGGTGGTGTTTGGTGTAGGTGTATGGTTAGGAGGTGGTGTAGGTGTATGGGATTGTTCTTGTGGTGTTGTTGATTAGGGTTGGGATTGAGTCCGCATCAGCATGTTTCTTGTACTGCATTTGGCGTTAGTAGCAACAAGTAAACATTGAATTGCAATAAAGCGTATTGATGCCCTCGAAAAACCCCTTTTTCATATTCCCAAAGATCTTTTTGGTCAGGCACAACAGTCTAAATATAGGTGTTTGTCTAGTTTGAATATTTAAGTATCATTTTCAGGAAATCGAGGATACATCAAACAACTTTTCTGCTTTTCTATATTTAGCACCCAATACCATTCAAAAATGAGTTTTGAAAAAATTATAACTCTACAGTGAAATAGGACAGATCAAAGCAAGAGTAGCTATATTGCTACCAAATTGATCCCATCCACCACTTTTAGAGATTATACAGTGCAAAAGATGGTGGACTAGATATCTCCATTGGGGTGTGAAAAAACTTTTCCAAAAAGTAAAGGTTCCATCAGTAGGATACCCTATTTGCCACCATTCCTCATAAGTTCATTATTCCGGGCAACATTGTAATTCCTGTGGCGTCTTCTAATTGAAGTGAATCCCTAATTGACGCCTCAGAGATTGTGTACCTTATGGTATCAATGGTTGCCTGGATTTCTAGAGTCCCATCAGCGTTAGTATTTGCAGTTGCAGTCTGCCAAAACTGTTTGATAAGGGAATCATAGATAGTTGGATTAGTAGTTAAGGGCATACTGAGGTTGGAACCTCGAAGAAAATCACTATCTCAGCAAACCCTGCACTTTCGTCAGGCTTGCGCAAAAACCCCACTTGATTGTGTTTGTCACAATTATGTTATTGAGCCATTGGTGCAATCGTATTTAATGTACTTGGTTTTGATGCGTTTGAAATTGTAGAATGTCTGTAAACAGAAACTCTTGACTATTTTCATTATTAGGAAATTTTTTATTTTGCAAAAAGAAGATTGCTATAAAAAGAAAAGTATTATGAAAGAGAAATCAAATGTATCTATATATAAGCTTCTTGTTGTACGACTATTGCGCCGTAAAAATCTCTTAACGGTAACATTAAACAGTGATAAAACAAAAAAAAAGTCAATTTCTCGCAACCCAGCATTAAACAATAAACCTACCATCAGTATTAACTGGTTACACTACCAGACTTATTTTTGGTATCAAAACAGAATAATTAATTAATTCTTTTTCAACCAGAATTAAGTATGTACTAAGAATTTACAAAAGCTAAAACCTTATTACTCCTGCCTTTCATCTGCACATCCATGCTATGCCTGCAAAGATTAGTCTAAAACAAAGAAAAACATGCTGCAAGAAATTGTATAGACAGAATTAATAAAAACTAACCTTACGAATTACTTTACTAACAGTATTATTAGGACATAACTTACCAGTATTAAACTACCAGAATTAACTTCTATTAACAAACAGTATTAATGATAATTTAGCTACCAGAATTAAACAGACTATACAACTAAGCCTCCCCTTAAATGTTTGGATATTGGGTTGATCCATACCAATGATGTAACCACAAGTTAATTAAACGTGGTACATCAAACGGTTTTTGTGTCAACAAGTCAGCTACATTAAAGTCTGTGTGAATTTTCTCCACACTTATGAGCTTTTTCTCATAACAATCTCTTATGAAGTGGTGACGAATCTCGATGTGCTTTGTCTTGGAGTGATAAACATGGTTCTTCACAATGCAGATTGTACTTTCACTATCAATGTGGATTTTGGTATTCATGAAATTGAAACCATAGTTAGCAACATTGATTTTGGAACCCTCAATACTTGTCTACAGCAATTTGCAGCAGTCACATATTCAGCTTCAATCTGTTGAATTGGCCACAAATTGTCAATCGTTTCTTAAATTGCATGAGAAAAGTCTTTGTCCAAGAAAATTGAAACCACTGTTGTTGGATTTTTTCTGTCAAGGTTGGATCCACCATAGTCACTATCAGAGAATGCTTCCAAGTCAAAGGGTGATTCCCTAGGATACCATAAGCCCAAGTTTGGTTTGCCCTTGAGATACTTGAAGATCCTCTTGACAGCATTGAGATGAGAAGTCTTTGGAGTTACCTGAAAACGTGAACAAACACATACTGCATACATAATATCAGGTCTAGAGGCAGTTAAGTACATGAGGAAGCCTATCATGGATCTGTACAAGTGTACATCTACATCAAAAGCTTCCTCATCCTTTGTCAGAGGCATCTTTGTCTCCATGGGTGTTATTGCAGCTTTCACATTCACAAGATCAAATTTCTTGAGTATTTCAGCTACATACTTGTCCTGAGAGATGAAGATTCCTCCCTTGTGTTGTTTGACTTGTAGAACCTATTGAAAAATTGTGAGTTACACCCCCATTTTTGGAAAACTCCATCTGAAATATGCGTTTCTTTAAGCTCTTCAACTCATCACACAAAGACTTGTTGGTAGAACCAAAAAGATATCACCACATTCACTTGAACCAGCATGATATCCTTTTTGTCTCTTTTAATGAATATGTCTTGTCAATTGTACCCCTCTTGTATCTATGCTTCTTCTACGGAATGTTTGATAAAGTAGCATTACCAAGTAATAGGGCTGGTGCTAGTCCATACAAAGCTTTGACCACATTGATATACTTTGTAGGATGATCAGATCTACAAAAACCAGGAGGTTGTGTGGACATAACCCTCTTTCATCTTAGGCCATACAGAAAAGCACTTTTAACATCCATTTGGAATACTTTTGAACCCCATAAATAAGGAAGGCACCAAAAATACCTGATAGCTTCTATTCTTGCCACAGGAGCAAAAACCTCATCATAGTCAATACCTTCTTCCTGTGTGTACCCTTGGGCCACCAATCTTGCTTTATTCCTCACAACCATACCTCTTTCATCTCTTTTATTTCTGTAGACCCACTTGGTGCCAATCACCTTCATTCCATGAGGTAGTATTACAAGAACCCCATACTTGTTGTAGCTTGAACTGTAACAGTTCTTCTTGCATGGCTTTTGAACCAAACGGTCATCTTGTAGTGCTTCAGCAATCTTTTTAGGTTCCTCCTGAGATAGAAAACATGCAAACAAACAATGCTGTTGATCTTTGTGATTGTTTCTTTGCTGCTTTTGAATATGACTGAGAAGAGCATGAGCTCCTGATTTGTTCTGCACTTTGCTCCTAGTTTGCACAGCTGACTTAGGATCACCAAGTATTTGACTTTTTGGGTGAATACTATGAATCCTAAGTGTAGGAGTAGGACTGACTTCAAATTTCTTGTAGGAAGAATGTTGAAAGTCAGTTTATCATACCCTCCCTCATATAAGTTGCGTCATCTAAGATTCCTGTCTCAGCTTCTTCTTGTGAAGATTTCCGAGCTTGGCATAAGTGATTCATTCATGATCAAGCACTACCGTATTAAAATGTTGATACCAGTATTAACCTGAAGGAGTACTGGTAGTGTTGTTTTCAGGGACTGTCCCTAAAATGCTTTAGGGCAATTTCTTCCAACTCTCTTCTAAAAGCTTGAATCTTAGGATTGTCTTCTAAAGAGTCAGTAGAGGAATCCTTCTTCTCTTTTGGAGGTTCTGTCAAGGTCTCCTCTTTCTTTGAATTTGTGGAAGATTTCCTTGATTCATCTTTTTCTTCAGGAACCTTTACAGCTGAAGGCACAACAATAAGCTCTACTTCCTCATCTTTTTCCTCAGAAGCAATAGATGTTGGAGTACCTGCACTGTTAGTTACTTCGGGATAATTAGCTCCTGCCATGTGGGTTTAGCTTGATTCTCTAACAGATACAAGAATATAGTTCATTAGGAATCGTAAGATAGTCATATCAAACATTCCATCTATATCCTACACCTTTGACATGGGTTTATCTTCAAGAAAAATTATAATGCAGATTTACTTCTACTCTTTTGGTTACTAAATATAAACCTATAGGCTTTGCTATTTAGTGAGTAGCCAACTAAGAATCCCTCATCAGATTTTCCATCAAACTTGCCAAGCACACTAAGAGTATCTAGAATGGTAACATGACACCCAAAAGGTCTTATGTAGCTAATAATTGGTTTGTGGCCAAACAAAAGCTCATAGGGAGTTTTGTTTTGAGGTTTTGTCACTCTTACCCTATTAAAAATATAGCAAGCAAGTAATAACTGCTTCTGGACCCAAAAAGTAGGTTGGTAATGCAGAGAATCTGCTAGCGTAGTTTCTAGCAGGCTCTATTAGGGTTCTGTTCTTCTTTCAGAACCTCTATTTGTTGTGGAGTTTAGCAATACTATACTCTTTGTTTTTATTCACCTTGTTTTCCACAAAATTCAAGCATTATCTCTATTCTTAAATTCAGTGCCATTATCTGATCTAATGATTTTAACCCTATGACTAAGCTGGTTTTCAATCTGCCTAATAAAGGTCTGAAGAATGCCACTAGTTTCATCCTTAGAAGCCAAAAAGAATACCCAACTAAATCTTGTACAATCATCAGTGATTACAACTTGGCAATATCTTGCATGATAATGCTTTTCTCGAAAGTAGCGACAAATTGATACTTATGCAAGGTGTTGTAGGGGCACAGTGATCAATCTTTCGAAGCTTGGCCTTGACAAGAGGCCTATGTTGTTTACCTTTATGGCAGGCAACACATGTGTGGTCATATCTTGTAAACCTTGGTAGGTAGACATCTTACAGGTTTCCCTTAACAAGTTTGTTTAGATTATTTTTAAATTTTATTTGACACTAACCTTTTATGCCATATTAGATTCATCAGATGTGGCTTTTGCAATCAAACAGCAATAACCTTTTGCAGGATGAAGGTTATTTTATCAATAAATGTACATGTTTTGGTGTCTTAGGGACCTTTAAAGAGTATCTGAATTTTCATCATGCATCTTTTATAGTCTGAAGACACACAAGACATCAGTTTCAGTAAAAAGAACCTTGTGGCTTCTTATCACAAATTTGTATATGAGAAAAGATTTATTAAAGTGCCCTAATTTGTTACAAAAGACACACTATCAAAAATCTAAATTACCAACTCTTATTTCTTCCCCTTTACCAGATATGTAGCCTTTGCTACCTCCAAAGGTAACAGATCCCCCATTGAATTCTTCAAAATCCTCCAGTTGATCCTTGTTACCTGTCATGTGCCCTGAGCATCCACTATCAAATATACCTCTATCTACCATGTTCTTCAGTGGATGTTCCTGCACATGAAAAAGAGAAATTAGTTTCTCTTAGGGACCCAGGCCTTTGCAGGCTTGGGTCTGCCTTGTGGACCATTTGCATTCACAGTTCTAATAAAAGTAGGTCCACTGTTATAATTGAAGTTTGGTCTAGAGTTCCTCCAATTATAACTTGCTGAGGTCTTAACAGCAGATCCCCAACTTCCCATTACAGCATTAGAATGAGCCATTTGTGCTGTAGATTTTGCAAAGGGTCTTCTTACAGATGAATATGATTTTGAAAAATCCCTTCTTTGATTCATTTGATTCATCTGTGGTCTTTTGGGACTTGAACTGTTTGAGGTCTTGCTAGATACTGGCTGTCTAGGTCTAACAGTATTAATTTTAGGACTAACAGCATTAACTTTAGGACTAACAGAATTAACTTTAGGCCTAACAGAATTAATATTTGTCCTACCAGTATTAATATGAGGCCTAACAGAATTAAACTGTGGCCTACCAGCATTAAGTTATACTGATCTAGGAACAAATTTATTTGAGTGATTAATCCTGTTTGCATTAGTCCATACTGATTTTGCCGCCCCATTACCAGTATTAACAACCCTTTTAACCTCAGCTTCCCTTGCCATTTTCTTTTCATAATAGTCATAATCTTTGATCAAGTGATTTAGACTACCACAAACATAACATTTTTTCTTTGTAAAAGAGTAACCTTCCCCTAGTTCTCTTTCCATTCTATCATTCCAACTCTTCCTATTAACTTTATGGGTTTTTATGTGTGAGACACAACTAGGTGCAACTTCTTTTGAGTTTGGAGCAGACACATCTTTTTCATTAGTTACTTCCAACCTTGACTTAGACATCTCATTTGGTTCATCTAAACTTTCTGATTCAGTCTCAAAAGAGTGCTCAGATGTATTTTCACAAGATCCTTCACTGTCATTGGATTGACAGGTAGAATGCGTAGAAGAATTTTCATCTGACATACTAATTTCAGGTTTTTGAGGACCTTTCTTGCCATAAACATACAAAGCATCATCAATTTCCTCCTGTGGTTGAGGAGTATAATCTCCACTTAAAGGAGGTGGAGCTCCTTTAAAATCATTGGTCTTTGTAAATCTACTGTATGAAGGCTTTCCTATTGAATCCTCTTTTGAACATTTAAAAATAGAAAAGTTCATTTCTTCCTCAAAACTTAGAACCTTATTATTTGATTTTATTTCAAATCCAAAGCCAATTTACCTGTTTGAACTCATACCAGAATTAAGGGTATAATCACCACTTAGAGGATGGGGGACACCTTTATATTCTACCTGTTTGAATCTGCTGTAAAGTGGGATATCATAATACCCTTCATCAGTTTCCCTAAGAACAAAAAATACCTCTACTCAATCTCATTCCTCATATCCTAGGACCTCAGCATTTGACTTATGCAATGCCAAAACCTAGCTTAACAGTTGAAGCTCATCCATAAACAATAGGCTTCCAAAATTTTTAGAATATGCAAACCAATGAATCATCAATCTTTTGTAAAGCATCTTTGTCTTTGACAGCTTTTCAATCCTATTCGCTCTATATTTTTTTCAGCTTTTCATCTTTTTTCAAAAATTTAATTAGCTTTAAAATTTAATTTTATCATTAAGGAGATTGCTTTTTATGGGAGGCTTTAACTGAGATTCTAACTTCGTTACAGCTAACTTATTGGCAACCTAAAGCGCTTCTTGGTCACCAAATTCAGATTTCAAATTCATCATTCTAAGGCTTGAAGTGCATTATAGATTAAACACAATATAGAGCACATTGATACCTCATTGTTTCACAGTAAAAGCCATTAGAGCATGTTGAGTTCCTCATCTGTATCTGCTTTTAACCCAATTGAATCCTGACCTTCATCAAGGTCTTCAAAGCTTATTTTCCTTTTCATTTGCACTGCATAAAAAAAAAAAAAAAAGAAAAAAAAAAAAAAAAATAAAAAAACAAAAAAAAAAAAAAAAATTCTGACCTTTACCTGCTTCAGCCTTTTGTATTTATGGGTATTTGGTTTGGGTTGTTACCTACTTTGAACCTTTAAACTTGCACCCCTGGCAAAATGCCCAGTATTATGGCAATGAAACATACAACTTCTCTATCAAATGCCACATGCAGTTTTCCATCCACTCTGGCCTTCTACCTGTCTTCTGTAGCACTTCTTAATCTTTATGACAGTCATAAGCAATCAGCAATTTATATCCATCCTTCCAAATCCAGATATCAATTGATCTAGGTCTACAATGTATCAATCCCATCATCAGCATTTAGTGGCTAGAAAAGAATTGATAACTTCATCAGCAAGACCAGGAGTAGCAGTTGGTGTTGCGTTTAGAAGAGTAAGTGTATAAGAACTATAACTCCTGAGCTGTGGCTTGGCTTATTCTTGCTTGAAGAGGCTTAACTTGTGAATAGAAAAGCCACATATATCAGAAGAAAAGGAAGAAGATGATGTCTATTGGGTGTCCTGTTCAAAGACACATCAGATATAGTATAAAACATCTTTTAACAGTGGTCAATATTCTTTCTTCGTTCTCATTGTCAGGCTAACTGTCCCCACGCAGGAGGAAGGTCCTCAAAAACTGTGATTTTCGTCTTTATCTGACACACACAAAGCGTCGCAGCACCAAGGGCATCCCAAATGTGATAGAGATTTTGGAACCTATCATAAACTTTTTCTAATCTTTCCTTAGAATTAGATAGTAAATGCCTCAAACTGTTGTTAATACAGCTTTTTGCATTTTCTTTGAGTTCGCATTAACCACCAAAATCGTGGTCATGGATGGCTGCCCAAATCTCCTTTTGGCATCAACCCATGCCATGAAAACGTCTGAGATGGATCTTTTGGTACAGCCATTAACAAAAGTGTACTTGCTTTCATTTCTTTCTCATCAGCAAACTGTCTTCCTGTTTGTTGGAGGAAGAACCCTGTATACACCATCATTACCTTTGGTGACTCGCTTCTTTGAGTTCCCATTCTGAATCACTTGCTCGTTTGGTATGTGGAGTTAGTGATGCTATCAATAAGCAGTTACTACTGCTAGCTTTAAAGATTAATGCTGCTAGTTTTACCCGATATCGGACAACACACATTTTGGTTCTCGGATGATTTAGACAAAACTAAATTACTTTCAGTTTGATCTTAACTGAATTTATTATCAGCAAGTTTAAATGGAGATGAGAAGGTTTGTTAAGTGTTGGTTTAATCACCACACAACAAATGGTCATCAGTTCACCATGTCTAACAGACATCAAGAACTGGCTAGTCCAAAGCAAACGGCTTTGGTAAAGACTTCTCAAATCCGTTGATGGTTGACAGTTTACCAAAAACTGTATGGTAATCAACTCACCATGTTTTTACAACAAAGAGTTGGCTACTCCAGAGCAAACGGCTACTGGTAAAGAGATATCAAATCCGTTGATAGCTGATAGTTTGCTCAAAACTATAGGGTCATCAATGCACCTTGTTACTGCAATGAAGCATTGACTAGTCCAGTGCAAACGGCAACTGGTAAAGACACATCAAATCCGTTGATGGCTGGTAGTTTGCCAAAAACTACAAAGCCAACTTAGTTGGATGTTGCTGTGTAGCTGTGATGCAAAAGAGATGAGATGCTGATTCAAGATTGGAAGCGAAAGTATCATCTGCTTACAATAAAATTACAAAGCAGATGATCATAAAGATAAAGAATGCAGTCAAGAAGAGATTGGATACAATCCTCAAAAGCTCAATCAGAAGAAACTTGAAGTTAACAAGTGAAGTTCAAGTTTAGGGGAGGATTGTTAGGAATTATGTAATTCAGACTTAATACTGGTAGTATTAATAGTTAAGTCTGGTAGTATAGTTAGTTCTGTCAGTATTAAGATGTTAATACTGGTTATGAGTTAGTACTGGTAATTTAATAGTTAAGTCTGCTTATGCAGAATAGTAGTTTAAGATAGAGATATGCATGAGCTATTTTAGGAATAGATATGCATGAGCTGTCTACACGTTTTGTAAGCCCATTAGGGTTTCCTTGGTGTATAAAAAGAACCCTACGGCATAGTTAGAAGGACACCTAAATATTAGTTTTATAGTTAGAAAATCTGTAACCCTTAGCAGATTAAAAGAAAGAAAAGATCTGTTTATGCTCATTGTTCTTCTTAGCAAATATAGTTAGTTTCCACATAACTATTATTTGTTCACAGTCAAGTGTTTCTCTCATAGTCAGTTTGTATTTATACAAGTTGGCTATCACCCTAAACAGGCTGTAAAGATCTATTCATTGGGATCAACATTGATGATATCATCTTTGGGTCCACATAGAAGTCTTTATGTGATGAGTTTGAAGGCTTGATGCACAAAAGATTCCAGATGAGTTCTATGGGGGAACTCACTTTTTTCTTAGGATTACAAGTACAACAGAAGGAGGATGGAATCTTCATTAGCTAAGACAAATATGTGGCTGAAATATTGAAGAAGTTTGATTTTGCCACTATGAAGAAAGCAAGCACTCCAATAGAGACTAAGCTGTAGATGTTCATTTATACAGATCAATGATTGGATCATTGATGTACTTAACAGCTTTTAGGCCGGACATAATGTTTGCTGTTTGTGCTTGTGTAAGGTTCCAAGTTACACGAAAGACTTCACATATTCATGCTATGAAGAGAATTTTTAGATACTTGAAAGGTCAACCTAAATTGGGCCTTTGGTATCCTAGAGATTCACTGTTTGACTTGGAGGCTTTTTCAGATAGTGATTATGCTGGTGTCAGTCTTGACAGGAAATCCACAACAGGAGGTTGTCAATTTCTTGGCAAGAAAATAATTTCATGGCAATGCAAGAAGCAGACTATAGTTGCCAACTCTACTACTGAGGCAGAATATGTTGCTGCTGCTAATTGCTGTGGACAGGTGTTATGGATTCAAAATTAAATGCTTGATTATGGGTTCAACTTTATGAATACCAAGATTTACATTGATAATGAAAGTACCATTTGTATTGTGAAGAATCCAGTGTTTCACTCTAAAACGCACATAGAGATTATGCACCATTTCATCAGAGATTCTTATGAGAAGAAGTTGATTCAAGTGATCAAGATTCACACAGACCACAATGTTGCAGATCTTCTCACAAAGGCTTTTGATGTTAGCAGGTTTAACTTTCTGATTGCTAGCATTGGATTACTTAATCTCTGAAGTATTGTTTAAAGGGAGGTTAAATAAGATTGGATGAAAGGGAATGTATCATTAAGCAGAAGTGGGTGAAGGGTCAGGACAACCCACTGATCCCCAATACATATCCACATCTGCTCAGCTCTCTAATGAAGAACCAATCACTATTTTATCATCATCTCAACTCAAAAAGACCCACAAACCTAGGAAAGCCTAAAGGACCACTAAGATATCTTAGTCTAGTGGACCTATTCACCTTGTTGTAAATGAGACTGTCATTAAGGAGTGGGAAGACATAATGGAAAGGGCTGCCACTACTACTTCTAGCTTAGAAGCAGAGCAGGACAGTGGTAACATAAATAGGACCCAATCTATGGCAACACTTAATGAGTCTTTTCCTTAGGGAACTAATTCAGGTAGTGGTCCCAGGTGCCAAGATACCATATTGGGGGGGTGTAGAAGCTTAAATTAGGTTTGAGGCTGCTTCTAAATAGTCTAATGATCCACCTCTCTTAAGAGTTAACACACTTAGAAGTGGGGAGGAAAACATGAAACTAATGGAATTGATGGAATTTTGTACCAAACTATATGTTAGGGCTTTTGATTTATGATATAAAAACAGATAGAGTGAATTGGTGAGAAAAAGAAATGAGAGATATGGTGAGCTAAAAAAATAGATAGAGAGTTATGTGATATAAAAACAAATAGAGTGAATTGGTGAGAAAAAGAAATAAGAGATATTGTGAGATCAAAAACAGAAAGAGAGCTTGTGAGAGTTAAAATTCATGATGGAAATGCTTTTTGGAATGCAATCGGAGTTAAGGCTGGTGTATCAAAGTTAATGCTGCTAAGCTTAAACTTACTATGCCAGTAACTATTTTATGCTGCTAGGAATTCACTTCTGCTATTAGGCAAAAGTTTAGGTTACAGGCATAACTTACTTGATGCGGTTTAGTTAATATGTTAGGCTTAACTTTATGCTGCCAGGTTTAAAGTTAATGGTGTTGAGGTTGATTTCATAACTACTTCGATTAAGGGGTTTTCAATCACTCATTCAATCGTAGTTACACCTTTGATATACCTTCTAATCATAACTAACTCATTTTCATCTTTATTCATCAAATACCCATCATATGGTCGACCCCAAAGTTTGTTGAAACTCATTAATTTGGTTGCATCTTAGAAAAACCCAAAGAAAGTAATGGGTTTGAAGGCATTCTTGATTTTCTGAATGCAAGTTCTATCAAGTATGCATTAACGGTTAATCCTATAGTATATGAATCATGCATTCAACAGTTCTGGGCAACTGCTAAGACTAAGACAGTTAATGAGGAGTGTCATATACAAGCCCTAGTAGATAAGTTAGAGATGTCTCAATCACTGAGAAGACGTGTGAGAAGATTGAGTGATCTTATGTTAGACGATTGCTGAAAGGATGATATGTCTGCCCAAATGATGTATTTTTTAAACAAACTCACACTAATAGGGTATGAATTCTTACACAAAAGTTACTTTATATAAATGCTTATTTTTATTCTATTGGAAATTTTATATCCATACATACGCAAAGCCTTATTGCTAAGTATACAGCCTAGAAATGCAATTTAGTCTTCGCTATGGCATCTGCTATCATATGTCTTGCCACAAACTAAAAATTCAACTTTTCCAAGTACATTTTTGACAACAAGGTGAAGCACTTGGAGGGTGGGGTTAAATTTTTCATGTACCCAAGGTTTATGCACAGGTATTCCTGCTTAAACAAGTTGAGGGGATGGACAGACATTAAAGAGGTTTAGTTCACACCTCCCACACAGAATGTGGTTGCTAATATGAAAAGACCAGGAAAGGGTTTTTCTGGAAGAGTCACACCTCTATTCCCAATAATGATGGTTCAAGCTCTAGAAGACATGGGTAAAGATTCAGCTGCTCCTTCTGATTCCCATTCCACACCTATTATTTCTCAACAATCATCATCTAAACCATAAAAAAAGAAGTCAAGGAGGAAACAGAGGAAAGACAATGGTCCTATAGAGCCTACCACTGATGAGGCTCATTGTATCTACCCCTTCCTATGATCTACCTCAAAGTGGTAAGGATAGTATGCAACTTTCTGAATTGATGAATTTATGTACCAGCCTACAAGAGAAAGTCTCTGATTTAGAGAAAGCCAAGACTGCTCAAGCAAATGAGATTGCTAGCTTAAAGAAGAGAGTCAAGTAATTAGAAAAGAGAATGAAGTTAAGAACTCCAGGGCTCAAGATATTAAGGAAGGTTGGTTCAACTAGCAGGGTAGAATCCTCTAATAATATTAGTTTGGGTGAGCATGAGGATGCATCCAAACAGGGGAGGAAAATTGTTGATCTTGATGCTGATGCAAAAGTGACTTTGGTGGATGACACTCAAGAGATGAATGATGACAACCTTATATTTGATACAGATGTGTTGGAAGAGTAGGAAAAAGAAGTTGCTAAAAAGGAAGTTAGTACTGCTGATCTAGTTACTACTGTTGGTGAAGTAGTTACTAATGCTAATGTTGAAGCTACTACTGCCAATGCTTCCATCAACAACTATTGATGAGTTGAATCTGTTAGACTATAATAGAATTTTAAAGCAGCTAAACCCAATGCTGTTACATCTGCTGCTACAACAACTATAATCTACAAGACCCTAGGACTATTTTTTTTTTTTTTTTTTTTTTTTCTTTTTTTTTTTTTTTTTTTTTTTTTTTTTTTTTTTTTTTTTTTTTTTTGTTTTTTTTTTTTTTTTTTTTTTTTTTTTTGTTTTTTTTTTTTTTTTTTTTTTT
This sequence comes from Tanacetum coccineum, assembly GCA_026074375.1. Taxonomy (NCBI): domain Eukaryota; kingdom Viridiplantae; phylum Streptophyta; class Magnoliopsida; order Asterales; family Asteraceae; genus Tanacetum; species Tanacetum coccineum. The sequence goes on along the minus strand of BQNB010006235.1, from coordinate 59,700 downwards.
TTTTTTTTTTTTTTTTTTTTTGAGGGGTGTAGTTCAAGAGACAGTGAATTTAAAACATGATCATACCTTTACAAGCATTCACAACTTCCATAGCTAACGACAAAGTAAGGCAATTTGGTTGAGCCTGATATGACCTTTGAAGAAGAAAGATCAAGTTGCTCTTGATGAAGAAATGGCTAGAAATCTTAAAGCTCAGATGCAAGCTGAACTTATAGAGGAAGAGAGGCTTGCAAGGCAAAAGGAAGAAGAAGCCAATATAGCTTTGATTGAATCATGAGATAACACGCATCTATGTGGAGGTTGACTTTGAATAATATAAAAATTAAAATTAAAAAAAATTCGGGCTCAGAGGCTACAAGCAGAAGAACATGGAGAGATAACCATTAAGGAAAGATCAAGATTGTTTGTAGAGCTCGTGAACAGAAGAAAAAAGCACTTTGCAAAGCTTAGAGCTGAAGAGATAATAAGAAAGCCACCTACCAAAGCTCAAAGGAGAAATCAAAGGTCCATTTATTTAAAAAATATGGCTGGATACAAACATAGTCAATTGAAGAGCAAAAGCTATGATGAAATCCAGAAGTTGTTTGATAAGGAGATGAAAAGAGTAAATACTTTTGTGGACATGAATTTAGAAGTAGTGAAAGATAGTGACACAAGAATAGTGAAGGTGCTAAAAGGCAGGGGATGAACTTGAGTCTGATAAGTCAAAGAATCAGAAGATAGATGAGCATGTAGAAGCTGAAAAAGATAATGATCTAGAGGAGGAAGAAATGAAAAAGCATATGGAGATAGTTCAAGATGAAGAGGAAATAGCAATTGATGCTATACCTCTAGCCACAAAACTCAATGATTGATTAAAATATATGATTGTTAAAGAAGGAACAAAAGGGATGTCTATCTGATAAAGCTGATGGATGTTCAATGAAGTATTCATCAATGATTAAGATGCTTTAGGGTATTGATAGAGAAGACTTAGAAACTCTCTGGAAGGTTATCAAAGAAAAGCATAGAATAAACATGCCAGTTGATGAATATGAAATAGTGTTATGGGGTGATATGAAGGTAATGTTTGAACCTAACATAAAAAGTGAAGTATAAAGGAGTCTACAAGGATACAAAGTGACTGTTTAGAAGCTATTTGATTCTTGTAGAGTGCACTTTGTAAGGTTTAAAAATCTTCATATATTTATGTTGGTTGAAAAGAGATATCCCCTTACACCAATATACATATCTCAAATCATTGCTGAACAAAATGCACTCAGCTGATATTAGAATGAGATGTGTTTAAATATCAAGCTCATGACAAAGAAGGAAAAATAGTCATGAAGTGTTTGAATACAATCCTCTGGAGATGGTGAAGACTTTTTATGAACGTAATATAATGCAGAAAGGATGAACATCAAGTTTAGGAGGATTGTTGGGGTTTAAAGGACTTAAAGAGTATTCTTTAGGTTATGTGCTCAGTTACAACTGCTGAGTGATTACTTCTGCTGGATGGCATATGCGGACAGTGATCGAGTGCAAAGATGTTTAGAGTCTAAGTTTTTACTTACGTACAATAAAGTACTTAGTTATTTGTAAAGAAGATATGTATAACTTATTTTTTTATGAGATTACATTTGTTTATAGAAAAGATCTTGATAAGTTAGGAAAGTATTGTAAGCCTTGTAGGACTCCTTGGTGTATAAAAGGAGGTCCTAGGGCATAATATTTGATGTACATCTTTGATATTAGTAACTTTAAGGTTTTGTAAACCCTAACACTATTAAGAGTGTTCGTTTTATATTGAGGCTAAAAGTTTGGTAATCTGTCTTGTTATTGATTTTGTTACTGTTTTATTAGAATTCTTTTTAGTATCATTGACTAGATTTTGCATAGTCTTTGATATTCATAATCAAAGAGGGGCTTCTTCCATAGTTGTCTTGATATTAAGATTCTCAATATAACTCAGCTTCTTACAAGCTATAGCAAGATCTATTCAATTGGGATCAACAAGCAATAAGTGGGTAAGTCTCTTTGAGCTAGGATTTAACAAGATTCACATTGCTTAATCCTAAGATCAGAGTATAATCAGCAAATAAGGAGATTTACTGCAGATGCTTTAATTATGTCAGAATTAATGTGTCTCAGGTATTAGGATGAAGTCCCGCCTAAGTCTACGAATGATATGCCTTAGTCGAGATAAGTAATTCATTGCACTGAATTAAACTACACCAACTTCTAATTCAGATTAATGATGGGCTATATTGGTTTTCTTCATAAGCTTGATCGCTCGTTTAACTTCTGTTAATTGCTCGCGTGGGTAAGAAATATCATGAATGTGTGTAGTCACCACCAATCCCATTGCCAGTCTCTAGCTAAACCCCCTCTTACCTATTAGTATTAGGTTTAGAACTAACTTAGGATTAGCATAGGTTTGCTTAGTTTAGAATTAACTTAGATTAGATAACAAAATATAATAAATGTGAGATTTATACCTGCTTCAAGTGTTCGAAACCCTATTTACACGAATTACCAATGATCCGGGTACACTGCCCGTTAATGTGTTGTTTTTTGTTATGTAGGCAAAATATTAAATCTAAAACTTGAATCATAAAAAATATAAACACACAGAAACTTACTCTGTTGCTGAAAACACGATGGAAACGCATCAGTGTTCCAGATGTTGATGATTGTATGTCGCCTCTTTGACCCTTTTTGGCTGGTGGAAGTTCTCTGAGTTTATTGAAGGGTTTCATTTATTCTTGATTTTGTTAATCATATCTTCATATGTTTAGTTAACTATTTTGTGTACATCGGTGTACTTACTATTTCATTAGTTAATAGATCTTTTGGCCTAAGCTTCCTCCCATACATACATGTTCGGTTTCATTAGTTAAAATAGTATGTATGTATTCTTTGTTTTCTTGGTTATATTTATATTTTCCTGAAGTGTCAATTTATCAAAAGGCCAATCATAGATGGCCAAGATTGACGAGAGATGTTAAAATCATTTCATGTACGCTGGCCATCTCAGCGATGACAAGAATACTCGAGACTTTTCTAAATTCTTAGTCAAACATGTAGTGTAATTGTTGGCGACTGTTACAATTTCTATGATTGTGGTGCTAAGGAATATTGTGAGTAGTTGGGAGTGGAAGCATGCATTAAACATTTTGAGTAATTTAAATCATATGAAGGCCTTTACTTTATTTTAAGGTCATATTTGAGCTCCAGGTAATTCTTTTTAATGATATTTGTCTTCTACGCTAAATGCTAACTTTCAATGTTTGTATCATGCATTGTGACACATACTCGCATTTTCTTTCATTCAACATCACAGTGATGATGCCGGGACATACACTTTAAGGTACATTTGAGGGCAGTTGCAAAGAGGGCCAAATCAAGGAGGTTCGAGGTGTATCAAGAGGAATCTAAATTATATGATGCTGAGAAGGCACAAAATACTTCCTGATGGAAGCCAATCTTCGATGCAAAGCTTCCATTGATTTAATGTCTTGTGGCCTTTTTGGCTTTGTTACCAGATGTACACTCACTACCTCTATACAACAGCATGCGTCGGTATATCGAATGGTTTAGGTCAGAAGGTGTGGCCCTCATAAAGAGGTTCATAATATTATGAACACCCTGTGTTTTTCAATCTTTGACGACGTTGATAAAATCTGAAATGTTCCTTTTGTATTGTTTCGCGTTTGCAACACTTTAAATCGTAATGTAAGCTAAATCGAGTAAAGCTTAAAAAATTAGCGTTTCAATGTAACGGGCATCAAATCTATTAAGCGTTGGCATCAATAAAAGTATTATAATTAATTATTTTGAGAATAAATTATGGTCATTGTTCATTTATTTTTCTACTCGGTTACGTAAGTTAAAATTTCGTTTAGCGATAAAGTCGTTTAAGATACACGAACACAATAATTATTTCTACGCTTCAATATAATTACCACTTTTATACCCCGATACTCAAAAGTCGTATTAAATTCTACCCATATGTAATTTATCTAGCAAAACATTTATTCCTATAAATCATGGGGATATCTACACAAAGTGAGACATGAAAACATAAGTCTTAAATGAGCATGGAAGAGTTAGTAATGCATAGTAACTTTGACCACATTTCATCTTCACTTTGGTTCCACCTTTGACCATAGGCACAAGACACCCCCCCCTTTGAATTTCTTGGTCATAAAAACCTACGTTCTTAACTTCATCCTTCCTATAAATACATACAACATTACATATGAGATTTTTTATACTCTTTACTTAACAAAATCATCTTATTCTCTCTTTGCTCCCCACAAAACCCTCGGCTCAACCCTCCATCTAAAAACTATCCATGACAATTTATATAAACCTCATGTTACATACACTTCATATATATCTAAGATACCTCAAGTATTTTTAAAGTCTTGATAATTATTTATCAAGGTTGAAGCAAGAAATCAAGATTTGGGTTTTCATTTGGAAACTAGGGTTTCTTGGTTATAATCTTGGGTTTAAAGTCTAAACAAGGGTTTAGCACTTATTTTTCATCATCCTACATCATCTCATTAAGGTTATCTTAAGCCCTTAACTTTTCATTTATATGATTATATGAATATGTGATGTTTATATAGTGAAATCACCATTAGGATATGTTTAACTTGTAAACATGGATTTTTCTTGTAAATATAGTTTTATGAACTTATACACATGTTTTATGGATAGTAATATGAAGTTATAAATGGATACCTAAGTATTTTACAATCTTAATTAAGCTTAAAAAGTGTTGATGTTAATTTGGGGTTTATAAAAGTTTATTAATATGATTCAAGTAAAAGAAATACAAATGACATGTTAAGGTTAATTGTGAACCTATAGTAATAATATATGATCATTAAAATAAGGATATAACAAGATGAGAAGACTTGTATACTTATGGTTATTATGTAAAAAGTATAAAGTGGTAAAACATAAAAACAAGGTCAAAAATGGACTTATGAAAGTTATTTAAACATTCTGTCCAAAAGTGTTATAAAAATATACTTATTTTATATTTTTATAAGATAATACATTTCACGACGATTCCGAAAAGGTAAGAAACTTGTCAAACGGATTAATAACGAAAAAGTTACGTTAAAAACGAGTTATACGCTAATTAAACGGAGTTTATAAAAACTTTTTATAAAAATAATTCAAACAGCAAGTTTGATATTTTTAACAAATAATACATATTTTTAGGATTCCAAAATGATAAGAATCGTAATTTTTCAATTAATAACGAACGAGTTATGAATTTCGCGAGTTTACGACAATTAATACTTTTATAAAACTATTTTTATAAAAGTTACTATTCATGACAGAAAGTTATATTTTTGTAAACCTCATAAAAATTATAGACTTTCAAAAATGAGAACGGTCCTCGAAAGAATCGTTAAAAATGGAGCTATAACGAATAAAATACGATTTAAATAAAACTCACGTCTGATGTGAACAGTAAAAGTTACTGGTTCTCGAGGGGCAAATTATGAAAATGTCAAATTATGAAACTCGTCCTATATGAAAGATGGGCTATAAGAAACGTTAAAATCGGGCTTAATAAGCAAAGTTATGCTTGTTTTACAAAAAAACGGTAATTATAAACTGTTTTTTACTTATTAACGTAATTTTTACTCCAAACCATTAGTTGGTGATTGATACTTTATGATTATTTGTGGTTATCAAAGATAATATTACTAGGGAGTTCATAATGAGGCACTCTCTTCGGTTGCTTATCGCCCGAGTAGTTGGATTTCGAGTTAAGTGTCTAACTCCCGAACGTCATGTCATGTCCTCTTTATTATGATAGCACGAATGATAGTACGATGTAACATACTATAAGATTTACTCTCAAGTTCTGGTACTTATTACGATCACTATGATAGTTTAGGTTGCATTCGATCTTTTACGTGACGCTTTATTCGATATTTGGATTATCAGACTCAAGGTGAGTGCATAGCCCCACAATTTTACCGGTTTCAATGATTTATATATGGGGTGGAAACATGACTTTGTTTTATATATAATTGGACGCAAGTATGATTACATGGTTTGCCCTAGTAGCGTTAAACCCAGTTAAGTCCCATGTCATGACTGTCACTGCATAAATGTAGTGAGAATTACAATAGTGTGCGCGAATGTTATTTAATGATCTTTACGGGAAACGACCTTCCCCCGTTTGGGTACTAGCTATCACCAGGAACTACGTTATAGCAAGTCGAATTTAGGTGTTTAGGGGTTTGACATTCCGGATGGGCGTTAAATGGCAATATATAGTTTAATTGCACGAAAGATTGTCGAGCTTCAGTGTCAATGAGATTAGTGTAAATGAATCTAGTTTTGTGATGTCTGCATGTGTAGCACTTTTCCGGAAAGTCTTGTGGTTCTGAATATTATGATTTATCAAATCCTATGAATTCACCAAACATTATTGTTGACGTTTTAAAGCAATGTTTTTCAGGAGATCAATAAGCATAAGGTGCCAAGGATACATTGGTGATTTTGTTATGGGAAGTCATGCTTAAAGATAATGGTTGTTTTTGTTGCTGAAACCAGTATCTTTGTAATAATAATCAGGAACAAGTTAAAGCTTCGGGCTATTTGTATCAAATATTTGTTAAATCCAATGTATCAGTTTTAAAATGACTTTTTGGTCGTTCTATATATATCTTGTGTTATTGATCTATGAAGTAACACGCCTCGGACCCTTATTCCGCTGCGACCCAATTTGGGGGTGTTACAGATTGGTATCAAGAGCCAAGGTTATAGAGAACCAGGTTAAATGTTTTTGCTGGACTATAACCGTTTTCAAACATTGCATTCATACAAAGGGGTTTTTTACGGGACATAATAGTTTGTTTGCATTTTGTTAGTTTTAACTAGATGCTTACATGATGCATATACGTGTTACTATTATGTACGTACGTTACTATAAGGATTTATTGTATTCTATACAAAGACGTGGTTTTGCATTCTTGCGCACAACTCTACAATTATTTATATAAGGGTTATGTATATGAATAGAGGAACACTTCTTTAGGCAAGATAGTACGATAAAGCTCGTAGGTCTAAGTGCTGCCTTATAAACATTTAGCTATCGAATATGATATCTACCATCATTCATTATGCCATGTGTGCATTTCATATTTAAACATACTCATCCTTATATAATATATTTATATTAAGTTAAGTTTTGCACGTTGCAAGCAGTTAGGTTTTCATTATCGCTTGTTTATTTGTTTTTAGTTAACCTACACGTCTGTTCTATAATTATTCCGTGCATGGAGATTCCAGTGAGTTCTGATGAGGAGATAGAGGGACCAATGAAGGGATCAGCATCTTTCTGCGTTCGCATCACCTACAGCCCTATCACCAGGATACCATTGCCTAACTTGATCAGGAAGGAGGATAAGGAGGTACCCTGAGGAGGATCCTGGCTGACCAATCTGCTAACGGATGAGAAATTATGATAATGAGTCATTAATGATGACAGCGATATTGGTATGTTGTTGAGATGGATGAGGAGGAGGAGGAGCATCTACTCAGTCGACCCTCCTATATGTACCTACAGATGATCCTATACCACTCAAGCTCGAAGAATTTACAAAGGCATTTAAGACTGAGGAGTCTGCGTCTACACACCCACCTCTCCAACACCATAATCATGTTTGTCGCTTTTGAGACCAAATCCTGTATCTGTGCGGATGTCTATTTACACATACTCACGATCACCATCTGCTAAGGCAGACAGTACCGAGAGGTTTGCTGCTTACACTACAATTCATCACACCACCACAATGAGATTGGGAGTCATATTAAAGATAACATATGAGCTAGCCATCTGGAATCTTGTGAGGCCACACCTAGCCATAGGATTCAATTTATTTGTCAGTATAGCCTTATTTTGCTATCCCAATAACTTGAGAATAATCGGTTGGTAGTGTTGATAAAAGCTTTGTACTTCTTTTACTAATGTAAACAAGTTTTAAGTATTAACTTGTTGTTGTTGGTTATGATCATGCTACTGTACGATAGGGATTTATTTTATGTCATGGTTGCTGTTATCTTATATCTACGCATAACGTGGTCTCACCTTACCTACTTGTTGGGATCACGGAGTGTCATGATTTTCCCTTGGATGAAACCTCATATACATTCTTTTTCCCTGTGATTTTCAGGAAACAATGACAACTGTTGATCAAGGGATGAGTGTTGAGGAAATTGAGCGGGTTGTAGCCCAGCGAGTGGCTAATGCTATCGAGGCTATTGCCATTTATGAGACGAAAACCAACATGGCTCGTAAGTCAATGAGCCAGACCAAACAACAAGAATGCAAGGTAGCAGAGAATGCTAACAACAAGAGAAAGTGGGAAGGTAACCATAATGGGAAAGGTACTGTAAAGGGCGGGAATTACAAGAAGATGGGCCACATGACCCGGGATTGTAGGAATCCTGCTGCTGCTAGGAATCAACGAACTCACACCTGTTATGAGTGTGGAAGTCCGAGACACTTCAAGAGTGAGTGTCCAATAGTGAAGTTTTAGAAATGTGTAGACAAAAAGATTAGCACTCTTTCTGTACGCCAGGCTGAGAACAAGAGGAAGTTGAATAACACTTCCAAGAACAATCCGAACCAACAACAACCAAAAAAGAGGCAAAATACTGGCAAAGCTTACGCTGCAGGGCACGGGGAGAAGAAATATTATGGCGGGTCCAAGCCGTTGTGTCCTAAATGCAACTATCATCATGATGGTCCATGTGCTCCCAAATGCCACAAGTGCAACATAGTTGGCCATCTGGTCCGTAACTGTAGGAGACCTACAAATGACAATACTACTAAAAACCAAAGAGGCACGAGGACAAGTCAGAAGGTTAATTGCTATGAATGTGGGAATCAAGGGCACTACAGGAGGGATTGCCCAGAGCGAAAGAACCAAATTGGAGGTACTGAAGCACATGGAGTGGTGCATACCTTAAGAGGAGGAGAAACCGATCAAGACCCTAACAACATTAAAGATGAGATCAAAGCTTAAAAGAGAAAGTTGTCTAGCCTTGCCTAATAAATCCTAAGTTGAAACTATCTTAGACTTTATCTTCTTAGGAGTTCTCGTTGTATTTCCCTTAAAAAAAATTAGTTGTACGAATGATTTTGAATTATCTATCAAATTATCGTATTATGAGAATTTCATCAATATTAACTTAGGTTCCTTATTTACTCTTACAAACTACTCTCACGAATATCATAAAATAGTACGCAATTTGATGAAAATGAGCAATTGCCATCGTAGTCCCCTCAATTATAGCATAGCCTAATCAACTATGTATAAACAGTGAAGGTACCATGCCCGAGCTGAGAGTAGTCATTTCTAAAAATCTAATGTTAAGGACAATTTTCTACTATATCATGTTTTTGTGTGCGTATTCATAGAACGCGTTTAAACATTGGAATCGAATTAGAAACCATACAAAAGCAGACCTTCACTCCGTCTTACTATAAAGTTGGCATCATCTTATACCAAATCTTAAGCCGAGAAGCCAAGACACATTACTAGTCGCCCTAAGACAATTTCGCTATCGAATTTGCTCGCCGTTAGAGAATTTACTAAATCACCCATTCAAAATCAACTTAATACCCGTAGAACTTGGTAGTTTCGATGCTATAATCGGTATGGATTGGTTGTCGAAGTACCAAGCGGTCATTGTGTGTGCCGAGAAGATTGTCCACATTCCCTGGGGAAATGAAACCTTAATCATACATGGTGACGGAAGTAACCCGGGAAATGCGACACGATTAAATATCATTTCGTGCACGAAAACGCAGAAGTACATGCAAAAAGGATTTCCTATCTTTTTGGCACATGTTACTGCAAAGGAGGTTGAAGACAAGTCGGAGAAGAAGCGACTTGAGGACGTACCAATAGTTCAAGACTCTCCTAAAGTATTTCCTGAAGACTTGTCGGGTCTTCCTCCGACTCGACAAGTGGAGTTTCAAATTGATTTGGTACCTGGTGCTGCACCAATAGCACGGGCACCTTATCGATTGTCGCCTTCCGAAATGAAAGAGTTATCTGAGCAACTGAAAGAGCTATCCGACAAAGGCTTTATAAGACCCAGTTCCTCACCTTGGGGAGCTCCGGTCTTGTTTGTCAAGAAGAAGGATGGATCATTCCGGATGTGCATTGACTATCGGGAATTAAACAAACTGACGGTGAAGAACCGTTATCCACTCCCCAGAATTGATGATTTATTTGATCAGCTTCAAGGGTCGAGTGTCTACTCGAAATTCGACCTAAGGTCAGGTTATCACCAATTGAGGGTTCGAAAAGAAGACATTCCGAAGACTGCCTTCAGAACTCGTTATGGCCATTACGAATTTCAAGTTATGCCGTTTGGTTTGACAAACGCACCTGCCGTATTCATGGACCTTATGAATCGGGTGTGTAAACCATATCTGGATAAATTCGTGATTGTCTTTATTGACGATATTCTGATATACTCGAAGAACAAACAAGAACATGAAGAACACCTTAAGCAAATCTTAGAATTGCTTAAGAAGGAGGAGTTGTATGCCAAGTTTTCCAAATGTGAATTTTGGATGTTCCTCGGTCATATGATCGATAGTGAAGGAATTCATGTGGATCCAGCCAAGATTGAAGCCATTAAAGATTGGACATCTCCTAAGTCACCAACGGAGATTCGTCAATTTTTAGGTCTTGCTGGGTATTACCAAAGATTCATTGAAGGGTTTTCAAAGATCGCCAAACCAATGACTAAGCTTACTCAAAAGAAGGTCAAGTTTGAGTGGGGCGATAAACAAGAAGCAGCTTTTCAACTGTTGAAGCAAAAGTTGTGCAGTGCACCAATCCTTGCATTACCTGAAGGAAGTGAAGATTTCATCGCATACTGCGACGCTTCGAAGAAGGGTTTAGGTGCTGTATTGATGCAGAGAGAAAAAGTGATTTCTTATGCATCACGCCAATTGAAGATTCATGAGAAGAACTATACAACTCATGATTTAGAACTTGGAGCAGTGGTGTTCGCTCTCAAGATCTGGAGACATTATTTATATGGAACTAAGTGTACGGTGTTCACCGATCACAAGAGTTTGCAACACATTTTAGATCAAAAAGAGTTGAACATGAGGCAACGCCGATGGTTAGAGTTGCTAAGTGATTACGATTGCGATATTCGTTATCACCCGGGGAAAGCAAATGTCGTTGCTGATGCTTTGAGCAGGAAAGAACGAGAACCACCGTTAAGAGTTCGAGCCTTAGTTATGACTATTAGCTTGGACCTTCCCAAACAGATCTTAAATGCTCAGACTGAAGCACGGAAACCAGAAAACATCAAGAATGAAGATGTTGGAGGAATTTGGGTTGAAAACGCTAAAAATCCAGAGGCGATTAAGACGGAAAAGTTGGAACCCCGTGCAGATGGAACCCTATGCCTTAATGGCAGGAGTTGGTTACCTTGTTATGGCGATTTGCGAACTGTGATTACGTACGAGTCCCACAAGTCAAAATACTCTATTCATCCAGGTTCTGACAAGATGTACCAAGATATGAAGAAACTATATTGGTGGTCCAATATGAAGGCCGACATCGCCACCTATGTTAGCAAGTGTTTGACCTGTGCTAAGGTCAAGGTTGAACAACAAAGGCCATCAGGTTTGTCGGTGCAACCCGAGATACCTTAATAGAAGTGGGACAATATCATCATGGATTTTGTCACAAAGCTTCCTAAGTCGTCACAAGGTTGCGACACTATTTGGATGATTGTTGATTGGGTGATCTTTGTCCGACTCACTAAGTCTGCGATCCCTTCACCCGATGAAAGAGACCGTAATCCTTTGATATACTTGCAAGGAAATTGTACCTAAAGAGAAGTGGTTCACGAGGCACGGGATACCCTCTCAATCATTTGCGATCGTGACCCGAGATTCGCATCAAATTCTGAGGTCACTTCAGATTGCTTTGGGTACAAACTTGATATGATACTGCTTACCATCCGCAAACCGACGGCAAAGCGGAGGACCATTCAAACTTCCGAGGAGATGTTGCAGTTCTTGTGCTAAATTTCGACCCCCCCTTTTTGGAAAGGTTGGGTTAACCAGTTTGCCATTAGTCCGAGTTTTTTCATACAACAATATCATATCACGCTAGCATCCAAGGCCGCACCATTTGAAGCCCTTTTTTATGGTCTGAAATGTCGCTCACCTGTTTTGTTGCCTGATTTGAGAAGTTAAAAATTCCTCAAATACACGTCCAGAAACTGATCCAATAAAACCACTGAGAAAATCTTCAGATCAAGCCAAGGAAAGCAAGCTTCTCGAGACCGACAGAAGAGTTATTCACTTGAAGCGTAAACCAATGGAATTCCAAGTTGGGACAAGGTCATGCCTTAAGGTCTCGCCCCGGAAAGGGTTTGTACGTTTTTGGCAAACGGGGGAAGTTGAACCCTAGGTATGTTGTACTTTTAAGGTAAAGAAAGTTGGAGAATTGCTTACTAGCTTGAACTTCCAAAGAATTAAGCAAGACCCATAATACATTTCATGTAATCAAATCTGTAAAAGTGTCAGCCGTACCAACCATTAGCCCGTTCCTGTTGGATGGACTTAGATTGGACGACAAACTTCGTTTGTTGAGAAACCGGTAGAAAAATAGGTAGTTGGACCTAGAAGGTAAACGTTGAAGAGAAGTCGATCCATTGGTTCAAAGTTTGATGGAAACTCCAGATAAGTCCTGAGTACACGTGGGAGCGTGAAGACCAATTCAAGAAGAAATATCCACAACTCTTCACCAAGACCACACCGTAGTCAGTGTTGCGATGTAAGCCATTGAGGACAAGCACGTTTAACTGGAATTCCTATAACACCCTGTGTTTTCAAGTCTTTGACGACGTCAATAAATGTGCTATTTATTTTTATTATTGTACGTGTTTGCTTAAAATTGTAAACGTTAAGTTAAATCGCGTACGCCAAAAATTAGCGTTCAATGTAAACGGGCATCAAACAATTAAATGTTTACATCAAGCAAGGGTTATATAATTATTTTAAGGATAATTATTAACTTTGTTCATTTTATTTTTATCAGATACGTAAAGTGTATACGTTTCGCGATAAATTGCGTTTAGGCACTCCCGGAACCACGAAAACTTTTCTACGCTTCAACAAATACCCACTTTTATACCCAATACATAAAAGTTACATAAATATATCATATATATCTTTGTTTTGCCGAAATTCATACAACATGTATGAATATATACATGAAAATTTTGATAAGTCTTACACCTTGGTCAATTTCATGCCATACCACTTTATGGCACACCATACCCCCCATCCCTACCATTCTTTGACTAATGACCATGACTAAGGCCATCCCTAGGACACCCTTATGTCTCCTTGACCAAGTATACCTCTTATATACATACAACTAACTCATACACACTTAACACTTAGATAAAATTTCACAAAACTTCTCTTGTTGCTCTAATTGCCACGCACAAGAACACCTCCCAACTAAATCCATACAAAATTTTCTATAACCCTTACACTTCTATATACACATATCCTAAGATGTACTAAGGCATTTGCAAGCATTGGTTAACCATTTCCAAGTTATAATCAAGAAAAAGGAAGCTAGGGATTTTATAAAGGAAATTAAGGTTTATAAAGTGCAAGTTGTTTTTGTGCTAAACAACGGTTTTAGCACTTTGTACATCAGCATCATCAATTCTTCTTAAGGTCCATTTAAACTCTTTCACGTTGCTATAATTTTTCCTCTATTATGATATGATATTTCTATTAAGCTTAAATCTCCATTTAGGTTTTAATCAGAAAATAAATTTTCATTCACTTGAAATGACCACAATGGATTACTTATATACATGTTATGTTATTACATTTTTTTATAAATTTATTATATTTAAAAAGGATGAGAAAATGTTGTATCATATTATTTTGGTGTAACAAGATTTTTGATTAATTAGGGTATTTAATAACTTCATAATATGTTTCAACTTAAAGAAATACATAAGACATGTTAATATTGATTATGGACTTTTAATCATGTTAATATAACACTAAAATAAAGTCCTATGGAAAGAAATATACTTGTACACACTTGGTTATGTATAAAAATGATTATTGAGAAAACTAGTAAATTAAGTTTACTTAAGTAATGTTATGGTTTTAAAATAGATTAATGGATTTGTTGACATAAGTAACTTGGACACATGAGGACTAATATGGACAATAGACATTTAATATATGTATGATTTATAATATATATGATATATGAGGCTTGTGATAAAATACAAAAGTAGTAAAGTATAAAGAAAAGGTTACAAATGGAGTCAACAAGCTCAAGCAAAGTTGCTGTCCCAAATTCGAATTTTTGCATACTTATTTTATATTTTTATAAGATAATACATTTCACGACGATTCCGAAAAAGTAAGAAACTTGTTAAACGGATTAATAACGAAAAAGTTACGTTAAAAACAAGTTATACGATAATAAACGAAGTCGTAAATGAATTTTTATAAAAACATTTTTATAAAAATCTCAAACAGCAAGGGTTAGTATTTTTAATAAATAGTACATATTTTTAGGATTCCAAAATGATAAGAATCGTAATTTTTCAATTAATAACGAACGAGTTATGAATTTCGCGAGTTTACGACAATTAATACTTTTATAAAACTATTTTTATAAAAGTTACTATTCATGACAGAAAGTTATATTTTTGTAAACCTCATAAATATATAGAACTTTCAAATACGAGAACGTCCTCGAAAGAATCGTTAAAAACGGAGCTATAACGAATAAAATACGACGTTTACGGGTTTTACGACAATTAAATCGATGAAAATATACATAGGGTCTGATGTGAACAGTAATTTTTACTGTTCACCAGCAGGTCCGAAATTTGAAAAAGTCAATTTATGATAACTCGTCTTGATACGAAAAGATGGACATAAGAAACGCAAGAATCGGGTTTAAAACGCGAAAGTTACGCCAGTTTTACTAAAACGGTAATTATAAACGTTTTAATGTTAAACACAATTTTTCCAAAACCATTAGTTGGTGATGAGCTATATCATAATGTTATTGTGTTATCCAAGTACTATAATACTAGGAGTTTCATAATGAGGCCTCTCCGGAAGGCGTTTCGACGTTAAAAAGGTTTGTTGATTTACGATTTAAAGTGACTAACTCCTCGAACTGTCCATGTCATGACTTAAAAATTATGATAGCCGCGAACGATAGTATGAAGTAACAACTAATAGATTATATTCAAATGTTGTTAGACTTAAACGTTTTAGCTTATTAAACACAATTCTTCCAAAACCATTAGTTGGTGATTGAGCTATATAGAATATTATGTGGTTATCAAGGTGAGTTCATAGCCCCACATTTTACATGCTTTTGTTTTATAAAGTTTTTGGGGTGAAAGACATGCAATGCTTTACAATTGGACACAAGTGGTTAAGTTTCATGTTAAGATTACGTGTTGCCTAAGTAGCGATAACCCATATCTGAGCCCATTATCATGAACTGTTAATTGTGAGCGCGAATGTTATTAATAGATCTATTGGGTTTGACAACCCCGTTCGGGTGATTAGCTATCACTAGACAAACGAACGTATACCATGTCGAATAAAGGATGTTGCGGGTTAGAACATCATCACGGGCAATGTAGGCCATTAATTTGGTATTCATACACGTCAAGCTTCAGTGTCATGAGCTTAGAGCAACGTAATTACATTTATATGATATCTGCATCTGTTGCATTATCATACACTTGGGGAAATCTTGTGGTCCTACAATATATGATTTATCAAACCTATGAATTCACCAACATATTGTTGACGTTTTAAAGCAATGTTTTTCAGGGGATCAATAAGCACAAGGTGCGATGGATACATTGGTGGTTTTGATATGGATGTCTTGCATTAAAGATTTTGTCGCATTTCATTTTGTTAACTGTTATGGGCGGAAAATCTTTGTATTTTGATTAAGTGAACAAGTTAAGCTTCGGGCTTATGTAACAAATATTGTGATAAATCCAATGTATCGTTTTCAAACGACTTTTTGGTCGTTCTATATATCTCTTGTGTTGTTGGTCCATAAAGTAACACGCCCCGGACTCATATTCCGCTGCGACCCAATTTGGGGGTGTTACAGCAGTACCACTACTCATGCTGATAACTCTCTTCCCGAGTATGATTCATTTCTCTTTGAGACTCAGCCCGATCAGGGCGAATTGACTAGCGTTGTTATTGGAGATATTTTGGGAGAACCTCGTGTTTATGTGCCTAATGTCTTACCCACCCATACCACCCTTATGCTGAATTCGGACTTCATTCCTTCTGATGATTCTCTCAGATCCGATCTTGAAGTTTCTTTTCCTTCCAGAACTAGAAACAAGATTTTTGATCTGGGGATATTCTTTGAAGTCCAATCCATGAGATTTCTATCTCGAGATACATTTTCTATCTCATTCATCCGTGATCCTCTTTCTCCAGTGTTTGATACTTTGCGCCCATTTTCATCCTTATTGTCTCGTTTTTCCTTGTAAACCCTTAGATTAGAGTCTATTATTTTTATAAATTTTCTCAACATTTTAGAATTAAGTTTAGTATTCTAATTTAATTTTTAGTATTATTTAGTTTAAAAAATAGTTTTAAATAGTTTAAAAATTCAAAAAAAATAATTTCTGTGTTTAAAAAAATAGATTAAGGCATTTTAGTTTAGAAATTTGCATTTTGAGTTTTTAGAATTTTAAATTGTCATTTTTAGTTAATTAGTTAGTGATTTTTAGTTATTAATTAGTCGTTAATTGATTTTAAATGTCGTTAGATTTTTAAATTGCCTTAATTCTTAGTTTAGCGTGCCTTTATGTGCTTTCCCTTTGCGTTATTAGATTTAGAATCCAAAATCCAAAATATCGAATATTCAAGCACGCGATCACGAACCGAAACAAGATTTTTAATTCACGCTTCGTTGGGAAAACGACTCGGGAACGATTTGAACTTTATCCTTTCCTAAGGGTAATTTTCTAATCGATACTTTCCGAAAATATATCTTATTAGTAATTAAGCTTATTACTCTTTCACAAGAGTAATTTGCACAAAGTTTCAATTCAAGAGCCCGATGTTGCTCCGAAACCTAACCCTAAACCTTCGATACCTTATCCTTCTAGACTTAACAACCAAAAGCTTCAAGAGAAGACGAATAATCAAATGATGAAGTTTCTTCAAATCTTTCAAAGATTACATTTCGACCTTAGCTTTGCGGATGCTCTTCTTCACATGCCGAAGTTTGCTTCTACGTTTAAGAGTCTTCTAAGTAATAAGGAAAATTGTTTGAATTAGCAAGTACTCCATTAAATGAGAATTGTTCAACGGTGCTTCTTAAAAAGTTGCCTGAAAAACTTGGAGACCCCGGCAAATTTCTCATTCCTTGTGATTTTCTGGAGCTAGATGAGTGCTTAGCCTTGGCCGATCTTGGCGCTAACATTAATCTAATGCCTCTTTCTGTATGGAAGAAGTTATCGCTCCCGGAACTTACCCCTACTCGTATGACTCTCGAACTTGCTAATCGATCGGTTGCTTATCCGGTCGGTGTAGCCGAAGATGTCTTCGTTAAAGTAGGAAAGTTTCATTTTCTGGCCGACTTTGTTGTAGTTGATTATGATGTCGATCCTCGGGTTCCTCCCATTCTCGGGAGACCTTTCTTGAGGACGGCACGAGCATTAATCGATGTACACGGTGAAGAGTTAACTCTTCGAGTCGATGATGAGGCCATTACATTTAAAGTCGGGCGCACTTCGAGATACTCCTGTAACTATTATGATAAATCGGTTGATCAAATCAATGTCATAGAAGTTGCATGTAAGGAGTATGCTCAAGAAGTGCTCGGATTTTCAGACAGTTCGACGAGTGGCAATACCACTCTTTCTGATCCTATCATTGCTTCTTCTTCCCCCTTGTTCACTCCTTTTGAAGGAGGAGATTTCATTTTAGCAGAAATAAAGACTTTTCTAAATACCGCGGATAATCCTTCTAATTTGGATGATGATTACTACGACACGAAGGAAGATATTCTTTACCTTGAGAAATTGTTGAATGAAGACCCTTCTCCGAATCTCCCTCCGATGAAGAATGAGGACCTTAAGCAAGTTGATGTTACTATGACGAAGCCTTCGATCAAAGAACCACCGGAACTCAAGCTCAAGGATTTACCGTCTCATCTTGAATATGCATTTTTAGAAGGAATCGATAAATTACCCGTTATAATTTCTAAAGAGTTAAACGATGAAGAAAAGGCCGCCCTTTTAAAGGTTCTTAAGTCACACAAACGGGCCATCACATGGAAAATCTCTGACATTAAGGGCATAGACCCTCGTTTTTGTACTCACAAGATCTTAATGGAGGATGACTTCAAACCGGTGGTTCAACATCAAAGAAGGGTGAATCCAAAAATTCATGAGGTTATCAAAAAGGAAGTTATCAAACTCCTTGATGCCGGATTGATTTACCCTATCTCCGATAGTCCGTGGGTGAGTCCCGTACATTGTGTGCCTAAAAAGGGTGGAATGACAGTAGTTGAAAATGAAGATAATGAGTTGATACCTACTCGATTAGTTACGGGATGGCGTGTATGCATTGACTACCAAAAGTTAAATGATGCCACTCGTAAAGACCATTTCCCTCTCCCGTTCATGGACCAAATGCTCGAAAGACTCGCTAGAAATGAATACTATTATTTTTTAGATGGTTTCTCGGGATATTTTCAGATTCCTATAGACCCGCGAGACCAAGAAAAGACCACCTTCACTTGCCCTTATAGGACGTTTGCCTACCGACGCATGCCTTTCGGTTTATGTAATGCTCCGGGCACGTTCCAAAGGTGCACGATGGCTATTTTCCACGACATGATTGAGGAAACATTGGAGGTCTTCATGGATGATTTCTCAGTCTTTGGGGATTCTTTCTCTTCATGCCTCTCCCATTTAGACAAAATGATCAAAAGGTGTGAAGACACTAATTTAGTTCTAAATTGGGAGAAATGCCATTTTATGGTGAAAGAAGACATTGTTCTAGGACATAAGATTTCAAAGTCCGGGATTGAGGTCGACAGAGCTAAAGTTGATGTTATAGCTAAACTCCCTCATCCGACTTCCGTCAAAGGTGTTCGAAGTTTTTTAGGTCACGCCGGGTTTTATCGTCGATTTATTCAAGATTTTTCTAAAATCGCCCGGCCGATGACTCATCTTCTCGAAAAGGAAACTCCATTCATTTTCTCGAAAGAATGTATTGAAGCGTTTAATTCTCTTAAAAATAAGTTAACCGAAGCTCCAATTTTAGTTGCCCCCGATTGGGACCTACCTTTTGAGATTATGTGTGATGCTAGTGATTTCGCGGTAGGTGCAGTCTTAGGGCAACGTAAGACCAAACATTTTTAGACTATACACTATGCAAGTAAGATCATGACGGATGCTCAAGCACATTATACTACTACGGCAAAAGAGTTATTAGCCGTGGTGTATGCTTTCGAGAAATTCCGGCCTTACTTAGTCTTATCAAAAACCATAGTGTATACGGACCACTCGGCTCTCAAGTATCTTCTTGCTAAGCAAGATGCTAAACCGATATTGCTCCGGTGGATTCTCCTACTCCAAGAATTTGATGTCATTATTCGTGATAAAAAAGGAGCGGAGAATCTCGCGGCCGATCATTTATCAAGATTAGAAAATCCTCATCAAGGTGATCTTGAGAAAAAGGAAATTAATGAAACATTCCCTCTCGAGACCCTCGAAATGCTATCTTTTCATGGTGATTCTAGTACCTCATGGTTTGTCGACATTGCAAATTACCATGCGGGAAATTTTATAGTGAAAGGCATGTCGTCTCAACAAAAGAAAAAATTCTTTAAGGATGTTAAGCATTATTTTTGGGACGATCCCTACTTATTTCGGATTTGTGCGGATCAAGTGATTAGCGATGTGTTCATGGCCAAGAAGCCGTTGATATCCTCACGGCTTGCCATAATGGACCCACCGGGGGCATGTGGTGCGAAACTTACACCGCTAAGAAAGTCTTTGGTTCCGGTTTTTATTGGGCCAACAATTATCGCGATGCCCATGAGACATGGTGAGTCAATGTAAACACATGTCAGTCAGGCAAATCTCGCAAAAAAAAGATGAAATGCCCTAAAATAGCAATTCAAGTTTGCGAGATCTTTGACGTGTGAGGCATCGATTTTATGGGACCATTCCCGTCTTCTCGAGGGAACAAGTACATTCTCGTGGCCGTTGACTACTTGTCTAAATAGGTTTAAAGCAAAGAGCGCTCCCCATATGATGCCGAATAGTCTTCGTAATTTTTGAATCTCTTTTTCCCGATTTGGAAACTCCTCGTGCTATAATTTACGTGATTGTGTACTCACTTTTCATGACCAATTCGCAAGGGTCATTCATTAAGTATGGAGTTACTCACCGTCTTTCTACCGCGTATCATCAACAGACTAGTGGACAAGTGGAGGTTTCAAATCGTGGTTTGAAACATATCTTGGAAAGGACCGTAGGCGAAAATCGTGCTTCATGGTCCGATAAATTAGATGATGCATTATGGGCCTTCCGTACCGCTTTCAAAAAACCCATCAGGTGCACTCCTTATAAGCTAGTGTAGGGAAAGGCTTGTCATCTTCCTATCGAGATGTTTTTGCAAATGTTGAAGATGACAATTACTTTCCCTCCACATTTATCATTCGAATTTTTCTATCGTATCTCACCTACCTTAGGGTTTCTCCTTTACTTCTCTCCACCGGGAGTGAAGACACCATTTTTGACCCCGGCATCTCTACTTAGAACCGGTGGCCTCTCATCGGGATGGAACTTTCATGTGCTTTAATGTTTATCCAAACATTAATGAAACCCCGATTGAGATTTTCTCTTCCATTTTCTTTCCACATGGACAACTTAATTTGGGGATCGAGTCAAGCTATGTGACTCGGTTACCAAAAATAAAGCGCTTCAAGGGAGGCACCCCATGCTTATCCATTTTTCTTCTTTCTTATTTTTACTGTGATATGAGGAGGCTTGTACTCTTCCAATTCTTGTTGTTTGTGCTTGTGATTGTTTGTAGGATTAACCCAAAAATTTTGAAGACTCTCGTGTTCGGTGTTTTGTCCCGGTCCACTCGAGCTTCCTAGCCTTTGCTTGCCATTAGTTTGGGGAAATCCGATATCCTAGATTATTATCGACTAACATCTATCTTTTAGCATACTTCATAAACGGCTTAAGATTTTTGTAATACTTTCTCCATGCTCGGATTATGCATTCGACTTTTTGAGTTCTAGTATGGGGTTATAAGCCTTGGACTAGGAAACATTGAGGACAATGTTTAATTTTAGTATTGGGTAGTATATCTTCGATATGATCTTACCTACCCTTTGCCCGTTGTCCTCACGTACCCCATTTTCCCGCAAAAATTTTAAATTTTTAAAGTCTTAATATCTAGTTTAGTTTTCATATATAAAAAAATGTGTGTAGAAAATGAAAAATATAAATAGTTAGTTGAATTAAAAAAAATAATAAGTGTTTTTGACACGAATGTAGGCTTTCCGTTGGTGAGAACGAAAAGTAAATTTTGACCCGACCGGTTTTATATCTTAGCTTTCTCCTTAACATATATAGATTGAATTTTGCTAATCTTTTATACAAGGAGCTATAAAACGCAAGTCTAGCTTAAAAAAGTCAAGACTTTGCAAGTTCCCATAATTGATTTTAAATATGCGAAGATCGATTTATTAGAATTAAGATTGTTGCCAGTCTATGTGACTTGTTAAAGTGCCGATCTTAATTCGCTAGGCTAAGTATTCACGAGTTTCTTTATTAGAAATTTTAAATTGTGAAGAACAAGAGATGATAGAGTAGAGTATAAGTTTTGATGCTAAACATAGAATAGTTGGATTTCTTTAAGGCTCATAAAGGTTAATTGTGGCTTTTTGCTCCCATCAGCTTAATAAACGTTATATAATTGTTGAATAAATAAAGTTTCTTTGGTTTTTGCGATTCTTAGTTTAGATCACTTCGTAGAGATTCCTTCTGGTGAAAGTAAGGTACACATCGAGGTTTTGTCAGTGTTGTGGGGAAATAGACTCCTGGACCATGGTCGGCTCGCATACCGATGTGGCAGTTGTTAAAAGACCACAGGACTTGAAATTTGGCTATAATAATAATAATTATGTAATAAACCGAAGCCGAAATAAGACTTCTGGATCATGGTCGGCTCGCATACCGATGTGACAGTCGTTTAAAGGGTGGAGGTAATAATAATAATAATAAAAACTGTGGGCTGATAAAAGTTTACTGCCTCTTGCCGGCTCACAACCGATGTGGCAGTCTTCTAAATAAGGCACATAGTAATAATAATCCGAGACTGATAAAAGTTTGCTGCATCTTGCCGGCTCACAACCGATGTTGCAGCCTTCTAAAAGGTCGAGGAAATTACCGAGGTCGAAATATGTTTGCTGCATCTTGCCGGCTCACAACCGATGTTGCAGCCTTCTAAAGGACCGAGGTTTAATAATGTTGCAATAATAATAATAATAAAGCCAAATTTCCAACTCCAGGGTTATTCTAAGTAAAGCCTTGTTTCTGGATCGTAGTTGAATTGGTTGCGGATGAATAAAAAAAGGATAACCCCTAATTCATGTGAAATTTTTGAACCTTAATTGTAGGACCTTATTCTCACCATATCGTCTCTTTAGGAAATGATTTCAAACTAATTGTGGTCTAAACCGGGTTTACTTTATATTAATAAGGGCATAATTTATTTGTCACCAATAATAATAATAATAAAATCTTTAGAGGAATTTAGGAATAATGGGAGCGAAAAGTTAAGATTATACTTTACAAATTAGCATTTATGAGTAGTGTTAGCATCTTATCTTATATTTGGCTGTGATTTCATTTTAAGCTTAGTTTGGGGATTGTAAAAATCAAGGATGACGAACTCGTCTTAAAAAAGCCTTTTATTTATGGTTATTTAATTCTTTATCTTAGTGGTATGTGCTTACATACACATACTATTTTCCATGAAAAACGGGTCTTAAATCGATCAATAACAGACACAAAAAATGCAAAGAAATGTATGTTTTGCATTTGTATTTTGCAAGAAATCGAATATACTCTAAAGACGAAAAAAAAACGAAGTCAAAAACGGCAAAACCAAGCATGGAATGGAAAAAGACTGTGAAGACAAAGGCCAAATCGATGCCGAAAAGGTCAATCAAGTAAAAAGTCAAACGAAAAAGTCAACTGGTCAAAGTCAAGTCAACACCGACATGTCATGTCAAAAGAAAGGTCAAAGAAAAAAATATAACTATAGGGATGAAGTTTGCCAATTCCTAAGTTATATTTACAAAGGAAAAAAGGACAAGGGTGATTTTGAAATTACTTGAAAGTAAACATAGTGGGAGGGCAAAACTGCCAAGTCCCCAAAGCCACGCACCACAAGGACTTGTGGTACAAAGCCACCTATAACCCTTGGGGACTTAAACTGCCAAGTCCCCGACCTTATATCACCACAAGGACCAACCCTGCAAACACCCTTATATCCTTGAGGGGCCTTTTAGACCCAAATGGGCCAAACTTTTCATCTGTCTCTCTCAAACTCATTTTCCCGCCATAGCCAAACCCAAAACCCAAAGCCTGTGAACCCTTTCCCTCTCCCCAACACACTCAATCTCTTTTTACCCAATTAACCAGGGTGTTTTAACATCCCTTCCCCCCTCACTAAACCTTCCCAGCTACAAATTTGCCATGTTGGCAATCCAAACCCCCACCAAAATTGATCAAAGGGTTGAGAATTGTCGACTTGGAGGCCAAGAAAAAATCCAAGGGCAGGATCATTGTGACTTTGCATCTCACACAAACACACCCTTTTGTGTGTCCTACAAACAAGCACAAATTGACAATAGATAAAGGGACCAAGAAAGAAGACCCAAGTCGTTTTTTTCCTATTTAAGCATTGTAAAGCCCATGGTGGCAGTAGTAGTAGAAAAAGTGTAGTTAAAAAGTAGTTTTTAGTTTTCAGTTTTATTTTTTGTAATTTTCTCTTTAGTTACTGTTCATTCAAGTCGAATTTAGTTCTTGATAAATCTTTACAATTTCAGTTGTTCTTATTGTTACTACTATTATATTTTTCCATTTCGAATAATCAAGCAAGTTCAGTTTAGTTTATGTCCAAGTAATCATGAAATAAGCTGTTTTTATCAATTAAGCTTGTGATAAGCTCATTTTAGCTTATTATGTTTTCTTAAGTTCTCAAGTTGTCCAAAAGTTATAAGAATCTTTTTAATACTGTTTTAGTCAAATAATTGTTCGTTTGATTTCAAATTGGAAGCAACAAGGAGAAATAAGCTCAAATTCAGCTTATTGAGCTTAAGCTCAAGGTTTAGAGGCTTTGGAAGCCATTAGGTCTACATTTTTAAGCCACTCATTCAGAGAGAGTGGCTAGGTCTGAGACTTCTAAAAACTCAGGTTTCAAATTCTAAATTTCATTTCATCAATTACATTTAGCTAGTTCATGTAGCTTATCTCTTTGTTTTCCTTATGCTTTATCCTGCTTAAAATTGACTAGTTAGTTTAGATAGCTCAAATGATTTCAAGTTGTTGTAGCTAGAATTACTTAAGTACTTATTTAGCTTAAAATTCTGTCATATTAGTGTAATAAGCTAGGAGAGAAAGTAGCTTATTTCTATAAATAAGCTGTTAGTTTAAGTGTTAAAATAGCTTTAATAGGTTAGATTAAGGAAGAGTAGATAAAAAGTTTTAATAGATTTAGTGTTAAAATAGGATTTGAGTGTACTTTAGTTTTAACAGCAGTATTAAGGGAGTGTTTGGGTTAACACTTAAAACGGGTCAAAAATGTTTTTTTTGGTATGGGTTGGGGTCTTAAACTAGATTTTTGAGTTTTAGTTTCAAAAAGTGTGCTATTTGTGTGTGTTAAACAAACTGTTAACCCCTTTGTTCTTTTGACTTTGTTGAGTCAAAAAACCACCCAAGTATTTTTAAGTGTCAAAGTTAAAAAAACCAACACCCTTTTTCACCTAACAAATTCAGCACGTTTTTATGGTTTTTAAAAGTCAAAAATTGGTGCACAAGTTGTTTAGCTAGGATACTCTATCTGTTTAAGCTTATTTTCTTATTTAGAGCTTATTTGACAGCTTTTAAAAAGCTGTCAAATAAGCCCTTGAGTTTAGCCTTAAAGCTCCCCTGGTGCAAAGGGGAGACTTTAAGCTTCTTTTTCTTAGCTTTTAAGTGTTCTTAAGACCAATCTCTTGGCTTATTTTGAGAGACTATAAGCTCTTATATAAGCCCCTTAAGTTTCAGCCCTTAAGAAGCTTATTTGATGGCTTATCTTTAAGCTCAAACTTGCCTTTTGACTGTTTTAACTTTAGTGTAGGATTGCTTATTTCATTCTTGGCTTATTCAGCTTATTTTATAAGCTCATTTTTGCTCTTAATAGCTTTTTAGGTTAGTATAGGTAATTGTTAAGCTTATTTGCCCTTTTCCTAGCTTATTTGTCCAAAAGGCTTAAGCTCTTTTTGCCTTTTTAAGCTTTGTTTAGTTTCTGTCCACTTAAGCCTTTTAACAGCTTATTTTAGTTTTAGCTTTTACTTATTTTAGCTTATCTAGATTAGGTTTAGACCCTCTTTAGCTTATTTTGTCCATCACTTAGCTTATTTGTTCACTAAGCCAAATGACTTAGTGGTTTTTAGCCTTTCAAAGCCTCATTTAGTTCTGTCACATTAAGCCCTTTTCTTCAGCTTATTTAGTGTTAGTTTTTTAGCTTCTTAGTGCTTATTAGGCTAGTTTAGGAGTCCTCTTAGCTTATTTAGTCCTAGACTTAGCTTATTTGTCCTCATAAGCAAAAAGACTTAGCTTTTCTAGCTTTAAGCCATTTTAAGCATTCTGTCATCTTTAAGCTGATTTTTCAGCTTATTTACAGCTTTTCACAAAAAGTTGTAGTTGACAAAGTTGTTAAGCCCCACGAGCTTAACAACTTTGCTTTTTGAAGTTTTCGAAAAAAAAAGAGGGAAAGACAAGGGGACCGGGTGAGCAAGGCTCGAACCTGGTACCCCTCGATACGATCCCCCTTTTTTATACACACCACACATACCGCTGTGCCCTTGGGTCTTTTTCGTTAAAGACTCAAGGGCTTTGTTATTTATAGTCATTTTTGCCTTTTAAGCTTATAAGCTGTATAAGCTTATTTCGGGGCTTATTTATTAAGCAATTTTTTGTTTCTTATTTTTCTTAGGATTGTTTTAGTGTCTAGTATTTTTTATAAAATTTTCAGAATTTTTCGTAATCATTTACTATTTTTTACAATTTAATTTAGTTAAAAGTTTTAAAAATTCATAAAAAATACAAAAATTATCAAAAAAATATTTTCCTTTTTTAGAAAATTTTATTTTGACATATAGTTTGTAGGAAAAATATAAAACTTTTCGTAGGGTCATTTTTACAACTTTTCATTTTTTTAAAGAGCGGTCCGGGTGCGGGATTTTGTCTTGACTCGTTTTTGGGTCAAACGAACTCCGTTTTCGGTCTAGTCTTTTTCATTCTTCGTTATTTGTTCCCTAGAGTAGTTTAGAAGCAAAAATTTCTTCGTAGGGTTAATTTTAAAGATTTTAGGTTTTTCCCCCTTTGTTCGGGATTCGTGCTCTCGTTTTCTAGCTTAATTTCATAATTTTTAGGATTTTCTTAAACGTTTTTGTTTATTATTGTTTAATTTAACTTCCTGCACTCTCAAATCATTTCTCTCCTTCCAACTCAAATCTTCCGACTGTATCGATTTTCCAGTACAGCCTCGTTGGGGATAAACGACCCGGGAACACTCTATACTGCTTCTCGGTATTATTGATCTTGTTGATTTTTAGACTTATATATATTTTATATTTTATAATATATTATATATATAGTGTAAAAAGCTACAATCAGTTAACAAAATAATGTACTAAAAATGAGTACATACAAGGTAGGCTAAGGCGATTTGGGTGTAACTATTAGTTTAAGGGTGACAATGTTCTTCATTAATAATCTGAAAACCACCAGAAAATTATAAGAACCGTGAAAAAGGATAGGCTCGGAGGGTTGTATAGGGGTATCCTGCACTAAAAATGAGTGCATGGTAAGGGTGTGGAATAGTTATATGATCAGTGTGACCATCATAACAATTACAGGTTTAGAACATGGGTTAATCCTAGTGCCTCTTATCTAGCAAATCCTAATACTTACTTGTGGTCTCAGGATGCATCACAAAAACAAGTTCTAGAATTTAATATACTATCGGTACACTCATATAATTTAATACCGATCTCAATGCTCCAGAAAAGGCGACTAAGACCACACGTACACATCCGTAATGACGGAATAGACACATATGACTGCTCTCTCCTTAACTCAAGAAAGCTAAAGGTATAAACTATCTTGGGCATCAATAATAGATACCCGAATTCCTATAGATCTAAAGGCGAACCTCACATTTTTTAGGTGGAATTCTGAGGGTTTTTGTGCTAGTCATATAAATTCCTATCCATGAGACGCTATTAATACTCGGTTTCGTCGGTGCGTGTCATAAAAAAATTTAAATTTTGGTTAAAATCACCTTTTTATGCTATGTTTCGATATATTACCCATCATTTTAAAGACAAAGCAAATGGCAAATGCAAGAATAGTTTCTAAGGCTTATTTCCCCCTACACTTAAGTTGAACATTGTCCCCAATGTTCTATAGAAGTACCTGTAAGAATGAATTAAATGGAAAAGAAAATAAGTAAAAGAAACTAGTACTCCCATGGTTTGCTCAATAATGGAGAAGAAACATGCAATAACTGGTTAAATCGTCCTCTAAGAATCATACAATGAAACTTCCTAAGCACTTCTAAGCTTCTTCTCATCAAATATAACCTGTTATCAAAGACAAAGACAACTACACCAAGCATAAAATGTGCGATATAATAATATACAGTGTGAAATTAGGGTTGACTCTATAAAGCAGTAAAGATAGGATGAGAGAATTGTTAAACTCATGGTTTTGCAGGTTTATAAAAGAATTACAACTTTCTTAAATGTTGTACAAGTTTTATTTTCAAAAATACTTAAAATTTTTAAGTTTTCATGTAGCTGGGCGTTTGACACCGTCAGGAATATCCTGACCCCGTCACAAGTGTCATGGTGACGGCTTCGCGTGTAAATCGTGATGCCGTCTCCACACTCTGTGAAAACTCATTTTTTGTTTTTGATTAAAAATTTCCTGTACTCATTCTTATAAGTTATTTTCCTATACAAAATGCTGCATAACAACCTGAGAATTAATAATTCAATCATATGACTCGAAACTGACGTGAATTAATCTAAACAATTTATCTTAAATGTTTGAATTTAGTTCTAAAAACCAGATAATTCCCCTACACTTATTTTGTTGCAAAATACCTTTGATTGTAAATAAGACGAAGTTACAAACAAACAAAGCATGATTACAAAATAATTCAAACATAATAAAACAAACAATAAAGAATTAAAACACACAAGACACTCCTAATATGCGGGAAAAGTAAATATTGGGTTGCCTCCCAAAAAGCGCTTTTCTTTATTTACGAGTCTTGTAGCTAGACTCGAAGTCACACGTCCTTACGTGACTTCTCCTTCATCATCCATTCCAGTTGCATACTCGGGTCCAAGCTCTAGACATTCTTTGTAAAATCCTAACATCTTGCTCATCACGTACTCTACTCCTCTTCTCTTGTCCTCCTCGTTTCTAAGGTAGACCGATTTTGTGTGCTCTTTTTCTAGGTTCGACAATGAGTTGTACTGTTTTATCTTATGGGGCATATTGTAGGCAACTTCATCATTTTCGTTGGTAAACCTAACTACTCCTTCGGGTGGGTCATAAGTTATGTTGGACATTTTACCAAAAGGCCTCCCTAGCACTACTTGCGATAACCTAGGGTCTATGATTGAACTAATATCCTCGACAATCATGAAGTCTATAACATAGGTGAAGTTTCCTATGAAAACATGCATCCCTTTAATCCTTCTCGTGAAATTGCTAACTTCTTTATTCGCATCTTCCCTAGGGTCAAGTTTCCTTCTCATGATCCAATTATACATCATCCGGGTCATAATATTTAGAGGGGAGATATGGTCAATGTAAGCTTTTTCCATATGCATATGCCTAATGTTGCATGGTATCTTGAGGTTCGAAGGGCATCCTTCTGTGATGATGAAGTTTCATAGAAATATTGGAGGGATTGGGCCACACATAAGGTACTTATGATATGCTAGTTCACTCCTAGTTGGGAACATGTCAAAATATTCTACTCCTACCCCTTCGGTTGATGTACTCCCTTCCTCTTTAGGTCATTCTTTGCGAGAGTCATCATTCCTTCTAATTATCTCAATAAACATGACTTCTCCATCGTCCTCTTTTATACAAACGACTTTGGTGTCGGATGATTGAGGAACAAGCCCGAGTGACTCAAAGAATGAATTGAGTTTAATGAATTTCTCGGTGATGAATGAAACTGATAGATCGTGCTATGTGGAAGGGTTGACATAGATATTTTCTGGGTTATCCTTTTCTTCTTTCTCATTCTCTTCAGTTCTGCCATTTTGGGGGTCGCTTTGTTGCTTAGGACAAATTGTGACTGCATTGATCGAACCATGGATATGTGTTGAGCATTGCGGGTCCATTATTGGGTAAGAACAAGCAAACAAAACTGGGGAAGTACTTAATTTTAGATTCTTAACCATGTCGCTAGGTAGTGCTCCTGCTATTCGATCGGTGATGGCCTTCAACACTGTGTTGATTTTGTTGGTCATCTCGCTTTGCTGTTGTTTGAAATTGGCTTCAAACTTGGACAGTCTAGCATCTTGAGATGCCATGAAGTTGGATACTAGTCCTTCTAGATTTGGTTGATTGTTAAAGTTTTGAGGACGGTTGTTGAAGGAACGGTTCGGGATCGAACCATTGGGTTGGAACCAGTTAGGTGGGTTTGAAAAATTATTTTGGAAATTTTGGGGTTGTCTCCACCTAAGGTTTGGGTGACTTTTCCATTATGGATTATAGGTGTCACCAAAATTGTTTTGCTCGGACTTGAAAGTATACCACTTACCTTCTGCTTCATCGGTACGCGAGGATGCGTATTTAACAAAGGCTTGTTCTGGATCTTCCATGCAATACTGAGTGTCGTGGGGACCACTACAGATCTCACATGAGGTAGTGATTTTGTTCACTTGAGTTGGTTGTGTCGGAGCAAGATGAGCTTCCATCAAGCGTTGGATTGATTTTTGAGCTCGATTAGACGACGGTCGGATGTATTCGGGACATATTGAGGCAAAGCGATTACCTTGACCGGCTTAGCGAAATCCCTTGGATCGTTCCAACTTTCGTTATCATAGAGGGCCAGGTCCTCTAATAATGCCTATGATTCTTTGGCGTTTCGGTCATGAAGCTTACCACTGGTCGATTGGTCAATGGTTCGTCTTGTGACAGGATTGACATGGTCATAAAAAATTTAAACTTAGAGCCAAAGGTCGATGCCATGATAAGGGACTTTTTATAGTAAGTCCTTGAAACGAGTCCATGCTTCAGATAGGGATTCTCCATGATGTTGTTGGAAAATCAGGATAGATTTTCCATTGCGGTGTTTTGCAAGGCTCTTACTAACTGGGCCTCTCACAGGTAGAAAGATTGACAAGGAAAACGAGTAGGTTCGATCCTCCCATGTGGCTGAGGGATATGCTGAGATACTGGAAGTAGGGCTATTGCATATGTGACTAGCGTGTTAGCGATGGGAAAATTGATATTAAAAGCAGGCGCGGTGAGTGCGGCAACAGTTGTTTCTCCGTCAACGGTAGTCTAGTGAGTCCACAAGTTTTAAGAAATCCTTGAGGTGTTGGTTTGGATCTCAGACCGAAGTCCGTGAAATGAGTATCCGTTTTGCACCAACTGGATGGTGTCGGATCGAAGAGGTACTACGTTGTTCCCTACGCGGAGCTCAATGGTATTTCTGTAGCCCTCATGGCTAGGTTTGGAGTAGTCTCCAAAGTACGGATAGGATTCTCGTCTCCCATGGTGGTTGACGAAAATGAGTTATGAAACAGTTAACACAAAGAAAAGATAGACTACGAGAAAGCTAATATGCGGAAGTTAAAGTCTTACTTGAAAGGATTCAAGCAAGTAGAACTAAGCTAAACTATGATCAAAACCTAACTATTCCCCACGCAGCGGTGCCAAAAACTTGATGTGGTTATCGTAAAGGACTTCTACAAGAAGTTTTACAACTCCCTAGGCAAAGTACCAAACTGTTGTAGTTGTAGTATAGGCAAGACTCGGGGGTTGTTTGTCACAACCCGAAATTTTCAGAATTTTAAATTACTATTTTACCCTTTGACTTTATGATTTTGACTTGACTTTTTGACTGTCGACCTTTTTCGGTCACATAAAAACAATTACCGCGTAGCCGGTATATTTTTGAAACGTATTTAAATAATAAAGCAAAATTTCTATTATTATTGCTCATTTGCAAATTTATTTTTCAAATTTATTGATTTGAAAACGAGAAGATATATTTTATTCCCAAATTGATTTATCAAAAGCGACCCGCCAAAAAAAATTATTAATTATGGGGTATACTAGTGTTTGACATAAAACGACATTCCGGACAACTTTTTAGTTTTGCCCGAGACTTGAAACCAAGCCGAAAATGACTGAAATAGCCTCGCAAAATTTTGAAAACAACGCGTATCGACAAAGAAAAAAATTAAATTTATATTTAATCATCACTTTTTATTAAATAGAAATATTTAATAAATTATGTAATGTTTTATTCAAAAACGTTTATTTAAAAACGCGAATATTCAAAATTTAGTCTTAACTTTACGGACAAAGGTTAACCGTGAAACCCAAATGAATATTAAACATTTTAAATAAATTTTATAAAAACATTTATAAAATATAATCAAGTAAATACTCGTTTTTATCAGAAAAATGATTTGGAAAACAATGGCGCAAGTTTCGTATTTTGAATCATTAGTTAAGTCGCCCAAACGAGTCTCGAACCGCTTTTTATCAAAAGTATAATAAAAAGTTACACTTTTAACCCTCAACTATTATACACTTTCTAATTCATTTTAAAAGTTTTATATATAAATAAAATTTATAACTTTTATTTCATTATTTACAAAATAATACACACACATATTTATAAATCCTCTCATCTTCTCCAAATATCCGGCCACCTTTTCCGGCCAACCACCGCCGGAAAACTTTTCCGGCGAACCACAAAAATGATACAAGAGAGATAGATCAAGCCCGGATCTACCCGATCCATTATACCACTCCTTCTCCGCCGCCCCACTTTTTCCGGCTAGTTCCGGTCACCGCCGGTGGCAGCCACCACACCACGAACATCACCACCACAATAGCCCCCATCCGCTGTCGCACGCCATCAACCACCAACCTGCCGCCACCGCCACTCAACACCACCCTCTCCACCAGCCACCGCGGCTCAGCCGCCCCTTAACCCATCATCATCACAGCCATCGTGGCATAGCCCCGCTGCCACAGACGTCACCTCAGCCACACCACCTCACCGAAACCACCACCACCGAAACCTTCACCACATCGTCACCACCCTCGTCACGCACCTCCGCCCCACCACCAACTGCGGCAGCAGCCGCTGCTACCACACTCCACCTCCACTGCCACCCGTCACCTCAGCCGAAACCACCACCACTTTCCCCATTTTCCTTTTTATTGAATGGTTAAATATACTTGTATAAATTTAAGTTGTAATATTTGATTTTAAGGGTGTGTTTGTTTGTGATGTTTACCAGCCCGTAAGGGTGTTTGTTTTTGCGTTTTAACAGCCACTTAGGGCGTTTGGATCTGTGGTTAACACCCACATGGGGTGCGTTTGGGACAGCAGCACCATTAGGGTGCGTTTGGGTTAATAAAACCTTAATAAGGGTGTTTGTTTCGCTGTTTTATTGCAGTAAAGGGGGTGTTTGGTTTTGGTGTTAACAGCCTAAGGGGGCTGTTTGGAACTGGGTTTAACAGCCCATATAGGGCTGTTTGGTTCAGCCATTAGGGTGCGTTTGGTTCAGCTCATATAGAGTGTTTGGACTTGCGTTTAACAACACATAGGGTGTGTTTGGTTTTACTTATTCATGCTATTTGTTTTCGTTTAAATATATTTTTGAACCACGTGGATAAATTGCAACATATATTAATTTAGGGAAAAACAATGAGTTTTGTAAAAATGGAAACGTCGTATAAACGGCAAAGTCATGCCGAAATTTTTAAAAAGTGTTATACTTAGTAAATTTTCATTAAAATTTCTATTATCTTAAAAACCCGATAAATGGACAAAGTTATATAGTTTTTAAGATTTTTAAAAATGTAATTATACACTAACGCGACAACAAACGAAAACTACACTCTTACGAACGATACAACTAGTTTAACACGTAATGAAATACCAAATTATAAAATAGTATTTTATAATTCTCGATTAGTAAATAAAATAATAACTTTTGCACAAACTTTAAAAACGTCATTTATCTAATCCGCAACTTCAAAACGCGTGTTTACTTTTCTGTAAGAACCCTTTATCAACTTAATTAGTGACTTTCGAAAACGTGTCGAATTATATTATTACCATTATATTTTAATCACGTATCTTATATAATACTTGTAAAGTATTATATATTACGACTTTTCCTTTTGAATGTTTGTCTTTATTATATACTTCACCATATGAATTATATAATTGTTCATTTTTCATATGTAATATATATACGGAATATATTACATACTTTGCGTGTGTTTTTCGATTTATTTTATTTAACCAACCACCAAACTCATCCAACTTGAAATCCAAATCCCTTATCAACGTGTCGCGTTGATGTGCTCATCCATCGGAAAACCCTAATTCATCAACCCAAGCTAATGGGTCTTAGCCGTTAAGTTAAGCTGCAACTTCTTGGTCGAGCCGTTCCGTTCTCCGTTTGTGCTGTGATTATTATTTGCATTTCTGCTAGTTGCTCTGCAACATCAAGGTGAGTTCATAGCCCCACGTTTTACTTGTTTTACATATACTTTACTACTTTTGGGGTGAGAAACATGCTCGTTTACAAACTCGTTTACGTTACTGAATTTCAGCCTCGTTTATACGTTGATTACAAACTCGTTTCATGATTGATGTCACACTCGTTTTTACTTATGGATTACAAAAAAGTTGGTTACTTTTACATTGGACACAAGTATTTTCTGTTATCGTTTCCTGTTTATGTGTTGCCTAAGTTTTGCTACAAACCACTATTGCCCGAACTATCACCTATGACCAATTGGATTGGTTAAGTGAGCGCGAGTGCGTAAATAGATCTTTTAGGACTAATTACCCCTATCTGCTTTGGTTCCACTTAACGAAGAACAAACGAATATATGTCATGTCGATGTGCGTTGTGGTGGTCTTTGGTTTGGGACACCAGTTAAGGGCAGGAATACTATGTGGCATGATATGATATGCCATACTTTATTAGCATCGATGTCATGAGCTTAGCGCAACAATAGATACTTGCATGTGAAGTTGTATTTGTTATAACAGTCACATGTGCTTTGTATGTGAAATCATAAACTGCTAAGATTGTCACATATACTTTGAAATCTTGTGGTCCACACTACTTTGGTTGAACATTTCCAATTACTAAACACTTTTC